>ML787258.1:386593-398325 GCA_009831015.1 Picea engelmannii
TCATTAATAGAAATCGTGTATTACTGTATATCTGTGTTTATGGTTGCATCTCTGATACATTTCTGTTATATTATTGAATATCTGCGATATCTCTGTGCATTTCTTTATTATATCTCCGATCTCATTTCGTGCCGAAAATAATCCAGATCAGTTTCTTTCTTGTTCCATGGTTGTTATTGGCTAGATCCTTGGAGGAGTATAAGTGTTTACAACCTCCACCAAGTTTTATCATTTTTGTTTGTTGAAAAGACTATTGCAAAGGTTGCTAAGAGGAGTAAAAGGGTTTACACCCTTCTAGACTTTACCTTGTTAGGGTTTCTATCTCAAGGGAGTAAAAGGGCTTACACCCCTTGAAATTTATTAGAGCTAACCTAATACAAGAAGACTCCATAACCCATTTGGCAAGGCACTAATCTTTATTTGCATTGGAGAAATAAACTGTTTGCATTGGTAAACGTGATTTAGAGAGATATTAATTTTGTTCAAGTTGGAATCTTTTCTCGATGCTTTGAGCTTGCTAAAGCCTCTAGGGGGTCTTGATTGGCCTAGTATTCTTGGAGCTATAACTTAATAAAAGCTACAGCCATTAGGGCTGCAGAAAATCACTCTATATCTTCAATTTTAACTTGCTTTTCAACTGTGGAAATTTGCTTGTAAGCCATTACTATCATTCTACTGCTTATTGGTGAACTTTTGTCAGATTACTTGCTTATTTTCGTGGTTGAAACTTGCTGCTGTAGCAAGTCTTTGCTACAGCCACTTGGCTATTACAAATATACTCTGAAAACATTATACAACAACCCTCTAATACCACTAAAGTTTGTGTTAAAGTATTGGGAACTAATCTACTTGTTTTACGCTTCATTTCTCTATAAATCTTTGATGCTTTGAGTGGTTATATCTGCAGTAATTAGCTTTGTTCCTTGCTGATATATATTCTTGTTCACTGCAGTAGTTTGGGACAACAAGCTTAACTTGCTTGTCCATTTGATCTTTAGGCTTGTATATTCGTCTCTTCTTGTGTCTCGGGTAAGTACAACTATCTTCTGTAGGTACACTACTTTTTGGCAACCTTCCCTCATCAACGAGACTTCATCCCAAGCCTTCCATGTCTCTACAACTTGACCCATAGGGGCTTCACTTCCATAATCTTACTTTCCATCTCATTTCCCCCTAGGGTTACCCGAGATCCCCCCCTTGTGTTGGATTTATCCTTCACTAAAGCGAGGGGAGGTTTTATCTAAGGTGACAGTGGGTATGTTGAGATTTGGTAGATTGGAGGTACTTCTGCATTGACAGCGCTCAACATGCGGAAGTGACCAAGCAAATTATCTCCTAGTGACTTATAATTATAAAGTGACTTTATAAAGTGATTTTATAAAGTGATTTAATAAAGTTGAGTCTTTTAATTTCGAAATGTAAAAGTGACTTTATGATGTTATGGGTCACTTTATTAATTAAAGTGATCTCAACGAATGATTAAATCGTGATCGTTGATCTCAAGGGTAAGTGAAGAGTCACTTGAGGGAGATCAAGAGTTCGAGGAGTTGCATTTTGAAATTAATTAAAGACAGCTCATTAGGAGAAGGAGGGAGCACTTTTGAGGAGAGCTTGAGGGAAGGTGAAGGGGCATGCATCCCAAGGAAGTTTCTTTGCTTGGAGGGAAAGAGTTTTGGCAGCCAGAAGTTGGCATGCATCCTTAAGAGGATTGGCACGCACTTCTAGACAGTTTCAACATTAAAGAGGAGGCCGTACAGCTAGGAATCTGTACAGTACGGATTGGAGGAGGCCATACAACATTTTATGCTGGGTTTTGTAGTTACAGTTAGCACAGAAATTTCTGCTGTGTATTGACACAAATTTTGAGCTGTATTACTGCAGCAAATAAATCCGTACAGCAAGGTACGGATCTGTACCTTCTTTTGGGCACGAAAATCGAGGCATATTTATGATATTGGTGGTTGTACAGTCCGTACAGATTGTACAGGAAATCAATTTTTGATTTCAGACTGTGTTACTATAGATTTATATGCTGTTTTTTTGTTCAGTGAGAGTGAAAGTACAGATGATTAATGCTGATTTAAAGCTGTTGTTGTAACTCAGAAATTTTCCTAAAGTTGAATAAGAAACTTTCACCTCAATTCTGTCATTTTTTCTGTGCTATTCTTCTTGGGTTTTACCCAGAATTTTTCATGGTGCATATTGGATATTTTGTCCACTGTTAGTAAATGATTCCGCTGCAGATTTAGTTTGAGAACTACTTTATTTAGTGTTTCTGCTCATTAAGTGCAACTAGTAAAATATTTAATGCTTGGCTGTGATCTTAATTGGAGGCTGAAATTTGGGTATAATTTAGTGAATTTCTGAACTAATTTCAACAGGGTAGACTCTCCCACAGTTGTCGCCATCTCGTGGATTGGGTCGGGCTTTTCCCAACCTACAGTTTGTGCGATAACATTCACCATACTTACACTTAGATAGGTTTCTTGGGAAATATCTCTCTACCTGGGTACTGACACACCTAATAGGGTCTTTTTGTTAGCTTTTTAGCTCGGGAGGTACTCCACATGTTTCTCTTGTATGCGGAAGTAACCTTGTACCTACACTACTAGACACTTGACTTTGTAATGGGTTTTTATAAAGTTGTGATAAAGTGGTTCTTTTATTAAAGTGACTTTTTAATAAAGTGTAACTTCTAATATTAAAGTGACTTTATTTCATAAAGTGCATTTATGTTTATAAAGTGAAATTGTACTTTAATATTTTAAAGTGATTTATTTTGGAGGGAATGAATCATGTCCCTTGATCTTGTAAAGGCAAGATTAGATCTAGGGTTGGAGAAGGTGAAGGGTCACTTTCAGATTATAAGAGAATGTATTGGCTAGTGTGCAAGATACATTTGAGAAAGAGTTTGAGAGATTTTTGAGATAGCTTGAGAGAGGAAAGTAAGGGCAGCTAGGAGGGCGCATTTCCCAAGAGAGAGAGGGCACGTTTCCCAAGAAATTTCTGAAGTGAAGACTATTGTAGTTGGTGGCAAATAAAGAGGGTCGTATTGTACAGTCTGCACAACAGGCTAGGAGGGCACAAATTTCGAGGTAGCATTGCTGCACAGAAATCGAGGCAGCTTTTCTAGTGTTTTATGTTGGTGAAGAGGACGGTTTCTGGTGCTGTCTGTACAATACAGATTTGGCACTAATTTTGGGTGTTGTTCAACTGGGCCATACAACCATTTCTGGGCACGTTTTCCAAGGCAGAAATTTGGGACAGTTTTGGGTGTTGTAAGGTATTTTTCTCTTGCTGGAAATTGTATTGTTGCTACTGATATGTACTTTCCTGAAGCTATATAAATCGCTCTCTCTCTTTGGGTTTCCCCACATTGGGGTTTTCCCCGGCATTGCCTAAATTTCTGAGTATTTCTGAGTTGAATGATTGTTGTTCATTGTGTTTATTCCGCTGCAAAATTGCTTAGCAATGTGTATTTCTGCTTATGGTAATTTCTAAATGTGGGTTTAGACATTTGAGAGTTCATAGAAGACAGTTATCTCTAGGTTGCTAAGTGCATGACAAAATATTTTTAAGCAGATTTTGTCATTAATTTTTACACTTTTGATGGTCCTCCCATACAAAAACTTGTCAAATTGCATAAAGTCTTGAGCTAATGTGAAGTTTGAAGGGGATATCTAATGTGAATTGCTCATGTGGCTTCTGTATTAATTGATGACTTACTTTATATGATTCTAAGGACTCTTGTACCTTGTGATTATTGGTCTTACTTGATTCTATGGCTTTGACTGACTTGGGTGCACTTGACATGTTCCTTTGGAGGATGTCCTTATGATTTCACACAAGACGTTGTGCATTTTAAATAGGACATAACACATGTGATACTGAGCTTTTGGTCATATGATGACTTGACACATTTAGACACATGCTCTCACACCTCCTGGACCCTAGACAATGGACATATGAGCTTGGATATTGCAGATATAGCTTGATGGTCACTCAAAGGGAAGGAAGCCCCACACCTTGGGCAGGACACCCTAAAACATGTTAGGGTTTGGTTTGATGATGTTGCACTTGGAGAGGATGACACACCTCTTTGGAGAGGTTATGGAGCCTTCTTCACCCATGATGCCACACCCTAGCCCATGGACGTTCCACACGTGGAGATGACATCATGTTTTGATGAGGTTTGCGTCGACCTAGCATGGAGAGATGCTTCTTGATGATGACTTGGTGCTTGATGGCGATGAGACATGATCTTTGGGTGAGAGACACGACTTTTGATGTTGCTTGCACCTTTCATGGAGAGATGTAGCCTTTGGGGGCACCTTTTCACCTTTGGAGGATGACGTCATAGCCTTTGGAGACTTCTACACCACATGTGTCACCTTTTCATGAGACATTTTGATATATTTTCATTGTATCTTTGCATTAGAGTCTATTTAAGGGGTCGTCCTTGACCTATCTCACTTGTATCATGGATTCTTTGGGGGTCTTTGAGGGGTTCTAGCACTAGGTTTGCCTCATATAAAGAGGCCAGCTCTACCTCAAGGCTAAATCATAACTCACCACTTGTGAAAAACACTTCTATTTGCTCTCTTTCCTTCTTTTCCACTATGGAGTACTTGTGCGCACCTCATGAAGGATAATCTTGTTGATGCCTTCTCTTGTTTTGGTGGATGATCTTTGAGCTAGGGTTTCCTCATGCATAGTGATTTGGTTTAGTAAGTATTATTCTTCAATTTTAAGTGCTTGTTCTTGGTATATTATGGTGGATGCTCTATTAGATGGTTAATTGTTGCATCTTACCTTGTATGCTAGGTTCATTTTGCTAGAAACCCTAGGAGGGATTAAGAATGTTTACCCCCCTCCCTATTTTCATTCATTTTAATTGGTTGAAGCCTTTAAGGCCTAGTTTAGGGGTTAAGATTGTTTATCTCTCTAGGATTTGTCTTTTCTAGTTCAAGGCCTAGGGTTTATGATTGGGTTTGACCTAGTTCACTTCGATTTTCAAGCTAGACGTCTTAGAAGGAGAGGGCACTAGGGTTTATGAGGGTATAAACTTTAGAGTTAGTATTTGTGAGGTTTAATCGTAGGCCTATGAGGGTATAGTCCTAGTGTTTCAAACTTCAAAGTCTTCTTGGCTATCTAACGACACTAGTCTTTTGCTTGCAAGTGATACAAAATCTTAATTAATACTCTCTCTCAAAGTGATTGGTTAGTTTAGATGCTTCATTGCATTTTCATGCTCATTCCAATTCAACGCCTTGCATTCTGACCCATTTTCTTGCTGCTGTTATAAATGTTTGCTACAGCCATTAGGGCTTGAGCATATTGCTGATAACTAACATAGTTCCATGCTCTTAACTTCATGCAATTGTTGGTGGATAGTTGGTAAATGTTTTCATTGTTAGTAGGCATATTTTCATCCATCATATTGCTGATTTAGAGCAGATATACCACTGCTGTTGTAAACTGTTATATGCTGAAGTATATCATCCTTCTCTTCAAGTTTTACTACAGAAATCAGTAGTCCATGGTTTGTTATCCTTTAATTGGGCATCTAACACACTCATCTCATTGCACTTCACTAATTTGGGATCATTTACTTGTTGCTGTTGCAAAACTATCATATGCTGAAGTCTTTTACCCTTTATCCTAGTTTGCTAGAGCATTCATTTTCTCTTTGATAGCTAGTGCTCTGGGGATTATTTTTCTTTCCTTAGATTTGGTATTTATCATTGAATGCACTGGAACACTTTTCACACACACGTGATAAATTACCTTGTCTAAACTCATTCCTAACTCGCCCCTTTCTCCTAGACCTAGCCTATCTCACCAAGTGACCAAGATAGGGGGTTGTAGACTTGCCTTTAGCTTGCTATAGGATCCTTTGAGGTTGCAAGGGAAGTCTCCCTTGTGTTGGATCCTCATCTATCACTAAAATGAGGGAAGTATTTTCTTAGGTGACAGTGGCAATTACTTCCAATTCTTCCTACGACATTTTCTTGGTAAGCCTGCTCTTCAAAGCCTTCTTATCCAACTTACCTGGCAACTCCATTAAGGGAAGAATCCCTATATCTCATCATGGTGATCCTTGCTTAGAAGGGTCATTTGGCGACGACTCCTATGCGAACCCGAAGGAGGAGATATCTTAGTAATCCTCCTATATCCCGAATGGCTCTTCGACCATGGGTTTCCAATACTTTTACACCCTTGGACATGACTGGGATTCAAGGTTTCCCCCATGATCTTCCTAAAGACGTTGGTAGCTGGATACCTAAGTTTTCAAATCATAATGAGATCTCTGTTGAAGACCGTTTGATTTCTTTCTATAATGCCTTGGGGCTTCATGATGCCCAATATGAACATGAGGATGTTATCATGAAACTTTTCTCTTCCTCATTAACAAGAGATGCTAGGCGATGGTATAACAACCTTCCTATTAAAGGTATCAAAACTTGGGAAACGCTTGAAAGTACCTTTTTGAAAAGGTGGGAAGTGAAGAAAGATGGTAAACTGCTCTTGTCCCAATTTCACCATATCAAAAGAAAGGAACAAGAACCTATCAACGAATTCAATGCAAGGTTTGATGCCCTGATAAAATATTTCCCTGAAAACCTTAAACCAAAGGATGAGGCAATCCTTTTATGCTATAAACATGCCTTAGAAGGACAATTTGGTATTATTTTGAGAGACAAATCCCCCAAAACTTTATTGAAAGCCCAAGAATGGGCATTTGAGATAGAGACCAAATTGCTTCCAAGTCAATTGATTGTCTTGCAAAGACAAGTGATGAAAATCTTACTACGCTGAAACGAAGACTTGAACAAATCAAGCAAGCTCAAGAAACGCTTATGGACAGGATAGATGCACTTGGAAAATAGTATAATCATTACAAATAAGACCTCAATAACCTAAATACCTTGGTATATACGAATTGGATTGGGAGGTTGGATCCTACATATGATGTATCCTCACAAGCAACCTTTTCTATTACTAGAAAACAATTGGAGATCGAAAAGGACAAGGCCGCTATTGAGGCCAAGTTAGAAATTCTGAATATTATGAATGAATAATCCAGGAAGAAGTCTAAATCTTCCATTAAAAACACTAACCCTGTTGCATCAACATTCCACAAAGACGATAATGACGAGAAGTTGAACATTGCCAAACCTGATATCCTTGTACCTTCACAAAGGCTTGAGGTTGAGGAATCCTTTGATCTCCAAGATGAGCCCGAAGATCCCCCCGTCATCCTCCATGCCATAAACTACGATAAGAAGAATGGAGGGCATGCGCCTTTCTTCATTACATTGGTGATAAACAATCAACTCCTTCACAATTGCATGCTTGATTCAGGTGCCTCTACTAATGCCATGTCTCCAAAAGTTATGAATCAACTCGGCCTAAATATTACAAGGCCCTATAGAAATGTGTGTGGTATCGACTCAAGGGCCATCCTTGTTTGTGGTCTCACCAAAGACCTTAAGGTTAGCTTAGCCACTTACTAGATATTTCCCTTCTTATGGATGTTGTAGTGATTGATGTGCCTGATACTTGGGGAATGTTATTGTCTAGAAAGTGGGCTGCAACCTTGGGGGGTAGTCTTCAAATGGATGTGTCCTATGCTACCATCCCAAACCCTGAAGGAGGTTTTGTCACCCTCTATAGAGAGCTTGTTGTAAGGTACCAAGTCGAAGGTCCCATTCCTATGAATGAGATAATGTATTTAGATGACATGATGGGTAACTTTTGTGCCATTAATCCAATAACTCAAGAAGAAGAATGTCAAAGTGTTTGTGCTATTTGGACTTTAGAATTTGATGGTGCTCACTCTAGCTCCGAATTTGGTGCTGGCATTGTTCTTATAGCTCCTTCTCATGAAGCCACCTTTTTCTCCTATAGGCTCGAATTTGATTGCACTAACACACATTGCTAAATATGAAGCCTTAATTATAGGATTGGATTTATCCCTTGACCAGAAAATCAAGTGCCTAAGAGTCATAGGCGATTCTGATCTAATTGTCTCCCAAATAAAGAAGAAATTTGCTGCTAAAAGTGAGAAAGTAAGAACATATAGGAATTCAGTTTGGGATACCATAGAACTTTTTGATGCCTTTTCAATTGAAGCTGTCCCAAGAGAAAAGATTCACATTGTTGATGCTTTACCTGTCTTTGCAACCACATTACAAACTTGCAAATAAGTGCTTCGTGGCTTGTGCAAAATGGAAGTTGTCTTTAGACTATCTGTTCTTGATAACCTTGAACATTGGCAAGTTTTCAATGATGATGCCCAAATCCTTCGTTTTTTGCAGAGTAGCAAGGAGTTTTTAGATAGTCAAGTTAATTTCCTAGTTGAGTCTATGAACTTGAAAGTGGAAGACTTGCCAAACGACACTCTTACCAAGGGAATTGTGTGTTTAGAAAGGATGTTTGATAGACATGATATGTATAAAGGGAAACCTGTCATTGATCAATTTGATGAGGCCACCTTTGAGTTTAACCTGGGTTCAAAGAATGATCAAGATAGGAAAAGGAACTACTCATGCTGAAAGGAAAAGCATAATAAACCTTATTCAAGAATATAAGGACATCTTTGCCTAGACGTATGATGATCGAAAGGCCTATAAGGGAGATATTATCCAACACGCCATTCCTCTCAAGGAGAGAGCGAAACCTTTTAGAGAGAAGTTAAGGCATATTATCCCTAAGTTGGCTCCTCAAATCCAAAAGGAACTCCAGAAAATGGTTGATGCCAAGATCATAGCTCTCATCAGATATTCGTCCTTGATGGCTAACTTGGTTGTTGTCCGAAAGAAGAGTGGAGATATTCGATTGTGTGTAGACTTTAGGAACCTTAATTAATAAAAAGTGAATGTCCATTAGAAGAAGAGTTATAAGAAGAAGAATCAAGATTAATTTTGTGCTTCTTCATTGTTGCTTCATTTTTATCTTCTTGAAACATTTAGACTCCGGATGACGATCTCGATCATAAAAGTTATAATGTCTCTTAGTCTTTTTACCTTTTGATTTAGTTCCTTTATCATCATTGGGAGTAGGATATAGCTAAGAGGGTTTGAGACCCTTGTTTTGTTTGTTGTTCCGAGTATGTTGCTTCTTTAGATGCTTGGATTTATCTTTTTGTTGTGCCACTAAGGCTTTGTTAGATGTACCTGCAACATTGATCAGTCCAAGATGCAAGAGTTTTTCTTGTTCTCTAATCAAAGAATCACAAAAAGATTCAAAGAGGACATTTTGGAAGTAGGCCTTTGACTAATACCAACTTGTCTAATGGAGTGAAAAGTATATAGAAAGACAAAATACATAGTGCCAAGCTTGGCAAGATTAACATATATAAGTTGATCATTCGTCTTGATTATCTTACATTCTGCAAGTAAAAAGTCTAAGTGTTTTGAACTTAGATAGAAAATATTCAATGCAAGAGAAATCACTGAGATTTAAAGCAATCAATTGGTTTTTGAGTTGTGGGCTCAAATCTCATTATGTTTACCAAACATAGTTTCCATCTTTTTCTATGCTGCGTTTGGGGTCTCAAATCCTTGAAGGTGAAACTAAAGATCATTAGAGATGGACATTGTGATTAATCCACATGCTTCTTCATTTTTATTATCCCATTTGACTTTCTTTAATGCATCAAGAGGGGCAATTTCTATTTGAAAGTAACTCGGTAAAGTCCTCTACTTCGTAGTAAATCCTCCATACATGATTTCCATGAGAAGTAGTTTGAATTGGTAAGTAGGATATCACTTGGACTAGCTATATTACAATATGCAGGTAAGATGGCTTCAAAAACAGAAATTAACTTTCTAGATGGAAAGTTCTTGAAAAAATCGGTAGTTTAAAAGAAACAACACTGAAAATGGACTTCGATGTCAAAGTTATGCCATTTTGAATAAAGGAATAAAAAATAACGAAGGTGCCATGTGGCAAGTGGAGGTTGATCAATGTGGTGATCGGTGCACAATGAGGTTGCCGAGTTATAAAAAGTAGAAAAATTGCCCTCCTCTAACTTTGTCTATAAGGTCACTTTTACAAATAAGTTACTTTTATAATATAAGTGACCCACTTTTATAAAATAAGTGAGAATCACTTTACATTGAAGTTACTTTATAATTTAAAGTTGCATGCAAAAAGTTACTTAAAAAAGAACAGTAAAGCAATTTTATGAGTGATTCACTTTTATGATTTAAGTGGGATGCATTTTACAATAAATTTATGTTATAACTTAAAGTTCATGAACTTTTAAAAAAAGTAACTTAACGAAAATAAAGACTTGAGTTCAAGACATCTAATTTAATAAAGTAACTTTCAACCAAGTGAGATATTACAAAAGATATAAGAAATGTTAGAAAGGAGCAAGGAGGTCCTTTTTTTAAACTCTTCACCTCGAAGTGGATGCTTGCCCCCAAAATTTTTATTTTTGCCTGCAAAAGGCTTCAACACGGCCACACACAAAAAACAAGCAAATTTCCAATTTTTTTTCTAAACTTTATAAGCTCGGGGTTAGATCTTGGTTACTCTACTTGGAAAATGCAACTTTTCTCTCTGTTTTTTATATGTCGAGCTCGTAGATAGCATAGTGCAAAGAACATACGTAGAAAAGAAAACACTGTCTATTCTTTTTCTGATTTGCCGAGATCGCACAAGGTGTATGGAAAAGAGCATACATAGATTGGAAAGGGCGCAAACTATAGAAAAACCGAAATGAAATATTAAAACAAAATGAAAGAGATTTCATAAAAACTAAAATAAAAGTATATACCTTTGGATTTGATATAAATGGCAGTGTCTTGGGAAAATAGAAACATTTTCGGATGAAATGAAAAGGGTTTCCGACTGAAAACAATGCTCTGGATGCATTGGAATAGTTTCCATGGCCTAAAAATGCTCAAAAACAACAAAATCTAGAAGTCTATTGATGCATGTAGTGACACAGGTTCAAGATCTCGATCAACAATGGGAGTGGGTCTTCATTGGGGTTCTGATACCGTGTTCGATAAACATGGTATTTCTGTTGAGTTTTGGTGTACCTTGGGAAGTGGTCCTCTTGTGGTTGTGAGTCTCTAACCACAAGAGGGAAATATTTGTGACTATGTACCTTGTACTTTATATCTAATTCCACATTGAATTCACTTAAGTCAAAAAGGTGGAATTTGTTACTTAAGGCAAACGTGACAATTAATTCATTTTGTGGGTGGATTGAGGGACATAAAGTGGGTGGATTGAGGGACATAAAGTGAACTTAGGAAACGTAACCCAAGGTGGGTTTTTTAGTGAGATTCTTTTGGGATGATCTCACCCATTGATTAGATGTGGCTTGAAGTGATCTAGGCCATTCATCTTTAGGTTTTCTTATGGATGGTTCAAGAGGGGCGCATGGGCTCATTCACTCATTTGTTCACTTAGAGAGTTTCAGAAGGAGCATTGAGAAGAGAATGGAGGCATTGGATGAGGGAAGCTTGGGCGCCTACTTTCATGGAGGGCTCATGGAGGCTTTGACCCTTATTATTTTGTGGTGAGAGTTCTAGCTTTGAGGAGGGCGCAAGCTTAGCAGGCACTAGCATTACTTGAGTTATTGCAGATCTGACAGATTCAGTGTGGAGGTAGCATACAACAACTTGTTTGTATGCAAGGGCTTCTTGATTGGTCAAGGAAGGATCAATGGCGCTTCAATTCAGTGGAATAGGCAACAAAAGGAGAGGGCG
>ML787259.1:0-36688 GCA_009831015.1 Picea engelmannii
TCCATTATTGTGCTCTTATGGAAGCCATATAGTTGTGGGTAAGATGAGAAAGGGATGAAATGAGGTCACCCAAGCTTCCATATGTTGCATTTATATTTTTTAAGCCATAAAATGGTTTCATGAATTTGTAATAACATTGAATATGAGAGAACAGAGTGAAAAGGGCCACAAAGGATTCCAAGGGTTTGTAGTGAATCCTAGGTTGTTTTGGAGGCCATAGAACCTTCATGGGAAGCATTGAAACCCTACAAAATTTATAAAAATGTTGCAGACCAATGGATGTAATGAATCCATTTAAGGATGATCTTGCAATGGTGAATGAAGGTATGAGGGCAGAAAAACCTTGCAATGTCTGTGGACCAACTATGATACTTACAGTGTATTTCCCAATAAATGGACTCTGAGAGTTCCAAAAGGAGGTTAAAGATTGTTGCAGATATTTGAACCCAAAATATGCTTCAAAACCTAGTTCCCATGGAGTGGTAATCCCCTCTGATACTAATGATCTATATCTTGAGGGATAAGATCTAGAAGGCTTGAATGTTGAGAGAGGAGGAGAGAAAACATACAAATCTGACATGACATTAATCACAACAACATTGATGAAAATCCATGAACTGAATACACCACAAAAATATGAAAAATAGAGAGAGTTGGAGAAGAAGGATTCCATTAAGAAGCACCATTACATGCAATGAGGCCATTTTTAGGAGCTCTCCTTCCCGACCTTCACTCTCTCACTATTTCCTTTTTATAAAGTTTTTTTTTTTATGAAGTCAATTTTGATTAGGTTTGACTCCGTCAATTGCATATCTATCAAATTCCCCTTTACATAAGAATATGAATATACTACTTATACATCCAAACTTCGACTATAAGCCCCCCTAAAATTCGGATCATTGGTCCTCATTCCTACTCCATAATGACGATGGATGTGATTCTATTGTTGTGAATCCCATGAAAAGTGTACTTGCACATGAGGTTATAGGCTATTATACAAATAGTGAAATCTAAATTTCAATCCCACTCTCCATTTACTGAGAGGTTGAGTATTATAGCTTGAGCCTAAAGATGGTTAATATCTATCATGAAAGGTTGGCCATGTATAGAAAAAAACCTTCTTAAGAGCCTCATATCCTTCGATGATGAAATCTAGTAAATAGTTTATTTTCACAATTTCCCAAGAGGTATATAATGCATTGCAATAAGTTTAATGATCCAGGTGGATATTGGTGGCCACCCACCTATTCCAATTGGCTCCTCTTGTTTGTTTTTAGTTCAACACGTTCTTTTGTACTTATTTGTAATTGTGGGTTCTACACTTCTGGGGTTGTATGAGGCCCTACACATCTTCCAAGTGGATATTGGTGGCCTCTCACCTAATCCAACTGGATTATTTTGTATGTTTTCATGCCAACACATCTTGTTGTACTTCTAGGGTCATTTTGGAGCCCTAAACAATGTTTTTTTGGCTCTTCATAGTCAAATTGTAGACGAAGTAAGAGTTTGACAACGCAATTTTTAGTTCTCTGAAATACCTTTCCAACGGGCTATCACGCACCTAAAACAGAGGTCGTATGCAAAAGTTACGACCTCGAGAAGTTGAGGTACCAACTTATCCATAGGGGCCCACAAGACTTTTGGCGTTTCACCTCCTAGGGTTAGGTTTTTGGATGTCTAGGGTTTTGGAATTCATGAGTAATATCAAAAAGGCCTCTGGAGCCTCATTGTAATCATTATGCTTAGACGGATGCCCATAGCAGCCACATCTCTTTTCATAGATAGCTACCACCATTAGAGCAAGTGTTTTAGTTCTGTAGTTTTACAATTTTCAGCCTATTTCATTTATTCAAATAGAAGATATTGTTCACTGGATATCTGTGTTGTTCTTCATATCTTTGTGTTTATTGTATTCATTCTATTAATCAGTTCGTTTCGCTCCTAAATCTGGATCAGTGGTATCAGAGCAATTTGCTCTTCATTTGTTTTTCTTCGTGCATGTCCCCGACAAGATCTGGGTACAAGAAGTTAGGACTCGAACCAATCAATTCATTGCAAGATCGGTCGTATTGAGCCTGATAACAACCCATGGGAGATTAAAAGAAAGATGATGGAGCAAGAGATCCTTTTCAAATGTTGCTTGAGGAATCCCTTGCACGACAAAGGAATGAAATGATGGACAACTTTGCGCAGATCCTTCGGCAACTTCCCATAGGATAATTATCTTCATCAAGTGGCCATGAAACCCCCTTCAAGGTACAGGTAAATTTTGATATTCCATTATTTGAAGGACTGATAGATGCAAATGTTGTATATAAATGACTGAATCTGCTCGAAGGGTATTTTTTGGTCCACAATTTTTTCGATAGGGAAAAGATTATTTTTTCACTCCTCAAGGCCATCCCCCATGTTAAGGACTGGTGGGACACTTACTATGAGAAAAGGGCCATAGAGGAATCTTCAATATTTGTGGTTGACCCTACATGGGATTCCTTCCGGGATTCCATTAAAGAACAATACTACCTTGTCGGAAGTTACGAGGACTAGACAATACCAGATTTCACCAATATTTTCCATACCCTGCGCACCAAATTGGGTATCAAAGACTCTATGCGACATCCAGTGCTCAAATACCGTGGTTGTTTGCATAGATACATTCAAACATAAATGGAGTTTTTGGACATCACCTCATTGGGTATGGCTTATAGATATGTTGTCAAGTTTGAGCAGAAATTTAAGTAGAAGAGGCAAGAGTTTGGATCTGCAAACTCCTCATAGTTGAAGCAAGGCAAAGGCGGCCCCAACCCACACAAAAAGGGACAGAGAAAATATGGTCACTCTCAAGACAACTAGTCCAAGCCGCAACACAAGAAGGGAAATGAGAAGACAAAGAAGGACACAAAAAAATGGTGTGAGTACCATAAATTCCCTTGGCACAACACTGAAGAATGTCGCTCCAAGCAGTGACTCGTGGTTGAGTTGAAGGCTTCTGAGTCGGAGGACGATTCTGATTCTGAATCAAATCCCAAAGGAGGGAAGAGGATTATCGATGTTGAACCTAGTGCCATTGTCGCTACCACAAAAGTCCGTCCAAGCGAACCAAAAGAACTAGAGGAAGGGGAATGCCTCTTTCACTCACAGATGTGGGTAAAGGGGGCTCTTTTTCATTTCATTGTCAATAGAGACAGTTAGAATAACCTAATTTCAGTAGAGGTCATCAAGTGGTTGGACCTGCCAACGACACCTCACCCACAACCCTACACCATCGACTGGCTTCACCAAGGAAGAGATCTACGTGTCAGTCAAAAGTGTTGTCTACCCTACGACATCAAGCCTTTCAAGGATGAGGTATTATGTGATATTTATTCCCTTGAATTTTGTGATGTTCTTTTAGGACAACCATATTTGTGGAAGCGTCATGTTGTGTATGAGTCTAGACCTTGTAGTGTTATTATTACTTTGGGTAGACAATTGTACAAGATACCAGAGGTAGCACTGCCTATCGCTATTTCTTTAATATCTTCTAAGCAATGTAGTAAGGTCATTTCACAAACTGGGAAGTTCATCTTCTTTGTGATCTGTTCTCACAATAAGAAAAAGGTCGTTGCCACATCTGTGGCCTCTACACAGAGCCTCTCTTTGCAGCAGAAGCAAGTGGATAGGATCGTGGAAGAATACAAAGACATCTTCTCCTCACCCACCAGGGTACCGATGCACTGCCAAGTCAAGCATCTAATTGATCTAACCCCTGGTGCATATCTACCTAATGTACCAGTGTATCTTCACTCGCTGATGGAAAATGACGAAATCAGGTGCCAGATCCAAGAGCTTCTTCAAAAGGGGCACATCAGACCCAACTCCTCCCCTTGCGGAAGGCTGATTGTACTGGTGCAGAAGAAGGATTGGACTTGGCGACTTTGCATTGATTACAAAGAATTAAACAAAATCATAGTCAGGAACCGGTACCCAATTCCCAAGATTGATGACCTTCTTGAACAAATCAAGGGGGAAAATTTCTTCAACAAGATTGAACTAAATTTTGGCGACCACTAGGTTCCCATCGAACCAACTGATGTATGGAAGACAACCTTCAAATCTAAATAAGGTCTCTTCGAATGGTTGGTCATGCCCTTTGGCTTAACAAATGCACCATCCAATTTCATGAGGTTGATGGATGATGTATTGAGACCCTTCACCAACTCTTTTGTGGTGGTATATTTAGATGACATCCTCATCTTCAACAGAACTTGGGAGGAGCACATGCGGCATATTCAACAGGTTTTGAGCACTTAGCGGCAGCATAAATTATATGCCAACTTGGAAAAATGCTCTTTTGGCATGAATAGGGTCCAATACTTGGGCTACATTATTGATGAGCATGGGGTACATGTTGATCCAGCTAAGATCCAAGTCATCCTTGACTGGCCATCCCCGACCACACTAACCGAGCTTCAGAGCTTCTTGGGACGGGCCAACTTCTACTGATGGTTCATGTTGGGATTCTCCCATATTGCATGGGCCCTCAGCCAGGTGAACAAGGGTGGTGGTAGGGAAAATTTCATGTGGGGGAAGGAACAACTATGAGCATTTGATGATCTGAAGCATCGCTTGTGCTTAGCTCCAGTACTTTCCTTGCTCGATCTGCAACAACCGTTCGAGATTGAGACTAATACATTTGACTATGTTGTAGGCACAGTTCTCACTCAGCACGGTCATCCGATGGCATACCATAGTGAGACAATTTCATATACTGTCCGGAAATACCCCACCTATGAAAAGGAAATATATTCCATTGTACAAGCCTGTCGTCAATGGAAAAATTACATTATGGGAAAGGATACGATCATCCACACTGATCACAAGCCTCTGCAGTTCATACAAACACAGGGGAAATTGCAGAACGACTGCCATCAGAAGTGGTCCACCTACCTGCAGCAGTTCCATCTCAACATCAAGTATAATACATGGATCTAAAATCATGTCATTGACTGCCTTAGTCGACCTCCCATGGTTTCACTCACCACTGTGCTCCATTGCTGTGGACATGAGGCATATGAGTGGTCCCAACTTTATCAACAAGATCTGGACTTCGCCACCACCTATTAGTTCTTGGGTATAGGCGTGACTGTCACCAATTTTCACATTCAGAATGGACTATTATGCCATATGGGTCATCTATGTGTTCCTAAAAGAAAGCGTGCAAAGATGATTTGGGAAGCCCACTATAGTTGAATGGCAGGACATTTTGGCATGGAGAAAACTATGGTCGTTCTTTGGAAACATTTTTATTGGCCAAAAATTCGATAGCACGTCAGCAAGTATATCATATGTTTCACTGCCCGTGCCATTTCCAAGCCATCCATCAATAAGCAAGGCTTATACACCCCTCTTCCTACTCCCGAGAAGCCTTGGGAGTCCATCTCAATGGATTACATGTCTAGCCTTTCGTCCACCAAGCAAGGAAATGAATGCATATTTGTGGTCATTGATCGGTTTTCAAATATGTCCATCCTCACATCTTAGAAGAAGAATATCACAGTGGTAGATACTTCCAAGTTGTTCTTCGAACGAATGTGGGTCCATTTTGGGATACCGCAGACCATTATCTCTGACTGGGACAACAGTTTCCTCAACACATTTTGGTCGAGTCTCTGGTCATTGTTGGACATCAAACTCACTAAATCCACTGCTTTCCACCCCCAAACAGACAACCAAACAAAGGTCGTCAATCAGATGATTTTGCACATCCTGTGCATGTACAACTCTAAGCATCCACGTACATGGGATGAGAGTCTCCCCTATGTTCAGAACAATTACAACATGGCTCTCCATAGCTCCACCGTCCATAGCCCATTTCAGGTGGGGCTAGGATTCCAACCCTTGGGCCCCATTGATGTTGCACTAACTCTTTCCACCACATAGATAGACTCTTCCCATGTTCATTCTGAGACCGACAAAGACACCAGATTCATTTAGTGGATTCAACACATCCTCCAACAGGTCCAGGAGATTTTGTAGAAATCCAATGCTAAGTACAAGCAGCGCCATGATCAACACAGGGTATCGCACCAATTTCAGGTTGGAGACAAATTCTGGTTACATTTGCATAAGGATCGTCTCACAGGGCCCCATTGGAAGCTCCGCCCACTTCACTATGGGCCTTACACTATCACCAAGGCTGTGGGTAGCAATTCTTTTGAGCTCAACACTCTACCCTTCCTTGGCCTACACCCAGTGTTCAATTTGGACCTCCTTCAACCATATTTTCCACCATTATTGGACACCTTAGAGATCACAGAACAAGTGACACCAACAGAGCTCAACCCTGGCTACATGGAACAAGCATCCACTGATCAGATAGTGGGCACATAGGTCAAGGGCACTCACCAGCAGAGGATCCAACTTTATCGAGTTGTCAAGGTAGGACAACTCCTACACCAAGGAAAGTGGCTCACCTGAGGCCAAATCCAACAGAAGTTTCCTCACCTGATGGGGGAACTCAACAAAATGGAGACCATTACTTCCTAAGGGGGGAGGATTGATCTAGGTGGATATTGGTGGCCACCCACCTATTCCAACTAGCTCCTCTTGTCTGTTTTTAGTTTAGCACGTTCTTCTGTACTTCTTTGTAATTGTGGGTTGTACACTTATGGGGTTGTCTGAGGCCCTACACATATTCCAAGTGGATACGAGTGGCCTCTCACCCAATCCAACTAGATTATTTTGTATGTTTTCATGTCAACACATGTTGTTGTACTTCCAAGGTCGTTTTGGAGACCTAAACAATGTTTTTTTTTGGCTCGCCACAATCAAATTGTACATAGAGTCAGAGTTTGATGACATAATGTGTAGCTCTCTGGAAGACCTTTCCAATGGGCTATCACATGCCTAAAACGGAGGTCGTATGCAAAAGTTACGACCCCGAGAAGTTGAGGTACCAAATTACCCATAGGAGCCCACATGACATTTGGTGTTTCACCTCCTAGGGTTAGGTTTTTGGATGTCTAGGGTTTTGGCATTCATGAGTAATATAAAAAATGCCTCTGGAGCCTCATTGTAATCATTCTACTCATACGGATGCGCATATCAGCCACATATCTTCTCAGAGATAGCTACCACCATTCGAGCAAGTGTTTCAATTCTGCAGTTTTATAGTTTTCAGCCTATTTCATTTATTCAATAGAAGATATTGTTCACTGGATATCTATGTTGTTCTTCATATCTTTGTGTTTATTGTATTCAGTCTGTTAATCAGTTTGTTTCGCTCCTAAATCCAGATCATTCAAAGTAGCCATGAAGCGTTCCTGTAAACAAGGAATTTCCACGAAAGATTCCTTGTGTATCATGTTCTAAGACCTTATGTAATTGAAAAATTTGTAGGAAAGAAGATGAATATTGTGACGATGTACTTGATATGGCTACAATGCTTTAAAATGTGATGGAAATGCATTGTGTGTTTCATATTTTGTAGAGGCAACTAATTTGACAATCACAACTTCATCATGACCTTTTGTTGCAATAAGTTAGAAAGTGGTGTAGTTATCATCATTTGTAGCAATAAAATGACATAAATAGATTTTCCTATTAGAGTTCTCCTGCCCTACCTTTTAATAGAGCTCAAAATGAGAAAAACATTAACAATTCCTACAATAAAGATGAAGATAAGATTAGATACTATAAAGAAATGTTTTTGATATGAATTGAAAAAATATATATTAAAAGATACACATGTATAGTACCATCAATGATTTTAGTTGATATCAATAAACCTTGTTTTGTATAAAACACCTCATGTGGATGCAAATTCACACCTTCGGGAATATGGTGCATCTACCAATAAGATTAACGTGAATTTCAAATATTCTTACCCAACAAAATGTTCCACCAATGGAAACCTCTACTAAACATTCCAACACTTCCATGAGATATGGAATATTCAATGGCTCATTTTCAAACATACTAGGCAAATTTTCATAATAAATACATATAGCCATGCATGCCTTTATGGAAAAATCAAATGAATTTGTATTGTGCATCGAAAGCCTGTCCATTTGAATGAATTTTTTTCTACCAACCTTGATAAAATTACTATCTCTGAATAATGGAGTCACATCTAAACATGATACCATGTAAAAGACTCACTTGATGGTTGTAGTGCAATGTTTTTTAGGATATTCATCTAATCCACTTGAAGATAACTATGCTTTTATTTTAGATAATGAAGGTTGGTGAAAACTACGCTTGCCACCTTCATCTGCATACACCATTTGAAAAAATGAAACATCATCCATACTATGTATCCATGTGTCATTGGTATCAATAATGTAAAGAATAAGATTGTTACTACAAGGATCCAAGCATGTCAACTCTAGGTTTCCCATATGGGACTCATCAATAACTTTGTAGATAATTATCTCTTCTAAACCATTTTCTCCTTTTGGAAGAGAAATTGTATCAAAGTTTGAAACATTTCCCCTAACACACTGCATAGATGAATGACACCAAAGTTGATAAGGTATTTCCCTATCATTACATTGGACTTGAACATCATTATTTCTAGATGCACCATTGTCACTCCCATAATCTTTTCTAGCAATTCTAGATAATTGATGTGACTTTCGTCATTGTATAGATATTACTACATTTTTAGTTTATTTTCTTGTATAGCATCTTCTTCAACAAGTATTTAGAAGGATTCTTCCATAACTTATAGTAGCAATGACTTCCATTCTTTATGTGGCAATGAATTAGGGTCTATATTGAATATGAATAAATTTATAAAAAGAAAAAATTTGCAATCATGACAAGATGCCCAAATGAACTACACATGTTACACATGAGATCTCTGAATTGAAACACAACTACGAATAAATAAGTATATCTCTATAGACATAATATAAATACTACAAAGTAACTAATGTTTAGTAAGAACCTTCAATTTATTTTCTCCTTGCAACCAGAGTTTTAGTGTTGCATCCCAAGAAAAATTGATGCTCATGAGTCCTAACATATTTCTGCATCAAATAATCAATGGTTTATTTTGCATATACAATATTTAGTTAATAACTCATATAGTCTACTTAGAAACAAAAAATGCACAACATAAATTTGCCTTATAATAATATAACATGAAAAAATAGGGGTTCTTAGCAATTACATTAAGTAAACTTTAAGAAACTTGGATAAAGGTCCTCATAAACCATTTTAGATTAAAACATGAAAACAACAACCTTCTAGATACTTGAAACAACAAATTCTCTATATCTTTGTCCATAAGCAACTATTTCCTGAGTGGGCCATAGCCAATATTTTGAACATTGCATAAATACCCTCCTTCAAAATCTAAAAAAAATGGACCCTAGAACCATTTTTAAACCCATAATGTTTTTCTACAATAGCACAAATATATGTCCTATATGCAAGTGCATCACGTACCTTCCATAATTGATGGAACTCAAACGAAAATAAAACTAAATCTAAAACAAAATACATCTTCCAAAATATATATCCTTATGCAAAAAATAAAAAACCATCTTACCAATGGACCACCATAATCTTTGTTCATAAGATTTCCATGCAATCGGATTTTGTTTGATCATCTAATATGATTTGATCAATGATTTTTTTTATGTAGGGTATCGGACCCACTTTGTTAAAATGGTTATCTCACAGTGTTCAATGGATTCTCTTGTTAAGTTTGCTCAAGAAGGGCATTCAACCTGGTTTGTTGATAGGATTCTCTTATAGAATTCGTTAAAGTAAGGTGGATGGCTTGGTTTGATCACAAGTTTTGGGTAAATTGAAGAGGATGAAAAAAATGAGGGATTTTCCCATTTTGTTACCCATTCATGAAAATTTCAAAATTGTGAGTTAACTCCATGTCATTTTGCATGTAAAATAAATTAATCCCACATCATTTCACATGCAAAATATGTCAACCCCAAAAGTTTACCCCACATTGTTTCTCATGCAATTAGAAAATATTTTTAGGGGAAATGGGAGTTTGACTTATTATGAGAATAACCATGTTAATTGCCTTCAAATTATCTTGTTGCTTGAGCTTTTTGGATTTAAATTGTATAAGAGATTTTAAAATCTCTTACAGAGTTTAAATCCAAAAAGCTCAAGCAACAATATGACTAACTATGAAAACCTTCACTCTCGAGTTCTAATTATCTTTTATTACATTTCTTATTTAGGATATATTTTGGGGATGGTAAATTCTTATGACTCATTTTTCTTTCACAACACAAGGAAGATCTTCCCTTTATATGCTCCAAAGTGCCTTGGGGTTCTTCTTCCTTTCCAATACAAATAGAAAGAGTCCAAGGTTATCGATTTCCTTATGGGAATAACAACCTATATGAAAAGAAAGTTGACCAAACTAATCAATGGGCAACAATAACCAAGTTGCTAGTTTGTGATGTTTTCTTAAGTGGCCATGGACACTCTAGCCATGGTTTTAGCCTCAAAACCATCTTATTTACTCTTAACTACAAGTCCCTAGTCTCCATAGTCTCTTACTAGCCATAATTTGTAAGATCCTCTTACCATTTCTATGCATAAACAACCATGGCTTTTCCCACATGTTCCTTCTTGAGCAAGGTGAGGGAGAATGCTCCCCATTCAAATGGAGGAGTGGTGAATGTAAAAATGAACAGTGCCCCCAAGAATTGCATAAGACTTTCTTGCTAAGTATGGAAAATACCTTACCTTCCCAAGAAGTGTATAGAAAACATCAAAATAAAACTCAAAGTCAAAAGAAGTGTATAGAAAACATCAAAATAAAACTCAAAGTCAAAGATTGATAAGAAATATTTATAAAAATGCATGAAAATGGAAAATTGTACATCAAAGATCAAATGTCAAATCAAACCTCCTATGCACCCACTCTCACCTTCCCCTCCCATGTTGTGGTATCATAGGCCCTTTTTTCTTCCAACCATTTTGATGGATAATATATTTTATGCATTTCATTATGCATTTTCACAACATAAATACACCATAATCCTATTCTATGATAGGACTCCTAAACAGATCTTTAACACTAAACTCTATACTTTAACATTAAACTCTACACTAGGAATATTTACAATATACAATGTATTCACCTATCATTTAACTCAACGGACGCAACTTAACTTAATCACATAACCTCATCATTCAAATATATCTGTTGAAGATAATTCATAAAGATATATCTAGTTAAATATATTTATTTGCTTGTTTATTTATGAAAGAAATTTATTACCAAAATAGCCGGAAGCATCATTCCGCAATCATGGCCGCCAAATTCAAAACCAAAACCACGTAGAAGCCTACGACTGAACTCATGATAACGTAATAATGAGAATAAAGATTCCAGAGATAAACTCGACGTTAGAAAAGCACTAAATATGGCAGACAGGTATTGTCTAGTCAATCCAATCATGCCATATGGAGGTAGTTCAAAAGAAAACTGCCGTTACGAAACATTCATCATAACTATGTGTTAGACCACATTTGAATTCCCGTGATGATGTGAAAGTATTTTGAAAACATAGGGTAAGTACCAATGTCAAACAAAATCAGGTGACCTCATAGATGTTCTAAAGTTGTGGACAGCTAAGATACCGTGGTCCAGACTCCAATCGAACTACTCATTAAGATATATTATTTCAAACAGGAAAAGTCGTGCAAAGAACGTGAAAATTGTACCTCACTAAAAATAGTATTTTGAATGGTGTGTACACTGTCGTGGATGGGGTTGGGGTTAGGTATGGAGAAGGGGACTTCCCAAAGAAAAAAGAAAACACTTGGTTTACATGAGTGTTTGGGAATGTCGGCCCTACAACACTCGTGAAATTTAAAACATTCTCTGAACTTTTCTTCATACTCTACTTATTCGCATCCAGCTAAACGACAAGCAATGCCTGACACTTAACGTATTATACATTCCCGTCCGTCAAGTGCCGGAAATAAACAGCAAATGACCTCAAATTAGTCCCACGCAGAGAAGAAATGATCATTCGGCCCGCAGAGTAGCAGTGCCCACCATAGATTCAGTTGTAACTTTCGGTCTTATGGTGGGTCACAGACTTCGATCGCAGTGCTTAACACACATTTAATATGCTCGACATTGCCTTCGCTCTTTTGTCCATGAAAAGCAGAGAAAGCGGCAGCAGATGGGGAGAAAACGGGATTCACAGGGATGCGGTAAAGACAGAGTGAGGGCCGTCTTGCGACTAGTGCAAAAAGACGGGCCGCTCTCGGCCAAGCAGGTTGCATTTCAACGGAACATTCTCTTCAAAGTTTTTGCAGAGCGAGTACTAAATAATATAGGAGTTTCCGAAGATTTCATGAAAATGCACTGGCGTATCAATGTCACAAAATGATTGCTAAAGATTTTACGAAAACGCTATGTTCTTGATCATTTTTTTGTGAACCTGTAAAATTCGTAAAATTCATGCCTTGCTATGTTGTTCATCTATCTTTTATGAATCTGTAAATGTCGCAAAATTCATGCCTTGCTATGTTGTTCATCTATCTTTTGTGAACCTGTAAATGTCGCAAAATTCATGCCTTGTTATGCTGCTGATCTTTCTTTTGTGAGCCTGTAAATGTCGTAAAATTCATGCCTTACAAATCACTATTGAAGTTAGTCGTGAAGTTTCTTATTAAATGCAGCGAAATAACGAGAAAGCTTTCATAAATCAAGAACCATTACTGCAAGGATGTGCTAGATATGCAAAATAAATTCTTTAAAGATGTGCTCAATATTGTTAGATTTTGTTTGGAAAAAGAGAAAAGTTTTACTGCAATATTGTGGAAGCTTTTACCGAAAAAAATCCTGCTAATCAAAAGGATCTAGAAGAGTCTAATTGCTTGTCTGCGAAAAATTTACTGCATGTATAAGACTGGCTCAAATACTAGGTGGAAGTTACTGAAGAGATGTTTCCGTAAAATGCAGAAAAGTTTCTGCGATGATGCTTGCGTGGAAAGATTTCTCAAAGCGCGTGGTAACGATGTAAAAAAAGCGGCAAAGCAGCTCAGGACGTGCTTGGCCTGGAGGGACGCCATTCCGATTGGTAAATATTTTGTCATTATTCTAGAATTGAATAGTAGAATTTATGTATCCGTTGTTCAAAATGCTTTGTGGCAAAAACCTAAATCAGGAGATCACATATTCATCTTAAAGCGTTTCCTGTAGAGCTTGATCCAGGGTCCCAAAAGGACCGTCTTGTGGTGCTTTATTTCACACAATTATTGTCTCATACAAAGACTGACAAGTCCATTCTTCTGGCTTGGCAAAATTACAATTGCTTTCAATTTCAATGTTCCCGAAACCGATATGTGTTCTTCTTCCCTTTCTATTCAAAGATTGACTGATTGATTAAAGTGATTTGTTTAAACTATAAATTTGTTGAACCTGAGTAGAAACTGAAGTGCCAGGACACAAATCAAACCTTCTTTAGGGCTCTCTGGATATTACTTACCTCATCAAAGAGGTTAAATATCGATTCGATTCCAGTTGATTAAAGAATTACAAACGGATTAACACTTGGCCTTTTCTTTGTAACATGCAGGGCATTTGATAGCGGACGAGTTCTCTGCCGAGCTTGCCAAAGGTATTGCTTTTGTTGCCGGCCGAGATGACGAAGCTCGGCCAGTCGTGGTAAGTAGAAGCCAAAATCACTGTTTTACCTTTTCATTGGCTCTAGATTTGCTCGGAAATCGAAAATTGTAAATACAATCTTTTATTGGTGAAATACAGTTAATGAGCTGGATAACTGATCTTATGGTTTATTGCCAAGGCCTTAATTGACATTTTTTTTTTCTATGCTGTTTTGCGCGTGCAGATTGTGAGGATGAAGCAGGACTACCAAAAGTTTCAATCTCATAAACTGTAAGAATCGTTCGGCTATAGCCAGTTCGCTTCAGTTCAGTGCAACTTTTTGAATTTTTTTTGGTTAATCTGAGGGATTAATGTACCTACTCTTAGGGGTCACTTTATAATGGCAGATGTCTTCAAGGAAACCAGACAAAATACTCTCATGAAAAGTAAATCTGAAAAAGAGCTAGAAGTTTCCTTACCCCTGAAGATAACGTTTTCGTACCCGGCGTTTGTATGATTATAATTCTTGGACGGTAGATTCTGACCAGTTAGCAGAGAAGAAAAGCAGGATCTGGCATGAGAGCAGAGGATAAGAAGAGTAGGATCGGGACCAGACTCTAACGAAGTGGAACTTACTGATCCGAACAATTTGACATTTGACCACGCCTCTGTCTCCTTACCATGCGAGGGAAATAAGTAAAGCCTTAGAATATGATTCAAAAGAATTAATGGGAAGCAGTGCAAAGAAGTAATTAAACTTTGCCACACAGATAAAGAGTACAGAAATTTAGGATCACAGTGTATGTTCCCCGTTGTCAAGAACTTGAGTTAGCGACAAAATCTCTCACAGGCTGAAACGTCCAACCTCCTCTGGAAATTTAGAATATTGTTATTACTGCTTGCATCGGATTTATAAACCTCATAGTTTCACTCTTGTGAGATCTTTATGCCGCTGAACTAGATGTATTTCCCCTGATCAAGAAGACACCTGGATGAAACTTTGCAAGTACTATAAATTCCTTGCATTTACATAATATTACAATTGCCCTTAACTGCAAAATGTGCTAAAACCTATTTCCGAAGAAGAATGTGTTGACAATTAAAAGTTTTTTGAACCTACCGAATGGTTGCTTCACAAAACCAACATATGAAATTGTTTTATAAGTAGTAAATTAAAATGCACTGTACTGTATGAAGTTTCTTGAGAAATGTTTGAAAAAATACAGGGTTTGATTGATCTGAGTCAATTGTTCCTAGAGGAAACCTTAACAGATTCCTCTGCAAATCTTGGGGAAAATATAGTTTTATTTTCGTTAACAATTTTTAGCTTTGAAAAATGCTATTTAGCTGTGATACTCTGTTTCTACTTTCTGTTTTATGGGACCTCGCCTCTTGCACAAAGTTTAGACAAGATGGCGATATTCTCTTAAAGTTGTGCAATTATGAATTGAAATTTTCAATTTTTTGTTAAAGTCGGGCAATTATGAATTGAAATTTTCTGCAATTGGCTCTTCTTGAGAGGTAGTTAAGTAAACAAACATAGACTCCACTGAGATCTGATGAAGTGGACTTTTAGAACCCTTTTAAAATATAAATGTTCTTTCTCAGGTATGTTCGGTTGCTGGTTTTCACATTGGAGGTTGCTATTGCATCCATGCTACCAGGTGTACAGCAATGTGTACTCATGTTTGATGCTGGTAAGACTTCATCTGTGGCACACTTATTGAAACATTTAACACTTTTGAACAAGAAAATCATGTACTAACCAAGAATTTTAGCTATTCAATGCTTTCCGCAAATCTACAGATCAGAGACTTCACTGAAAATAATACTGTGTATCTTGTGTAACTTTCAAACTGTTGACCATGGTGACCAACATTAATTTTTCTTTTTTTAAAGGCTGACGTAGAAGTTTGCTGCAAGGTAACTTGCTAAGTTTGTAAACTTCTACATGGATGATTTTTCTTTCAATGACAATGTCTATAGTGGAGATATTTATATTTGAAAAACTTTCAATTGCAGTTCATTTCAGATCAGCCTCTACATGCCTCAATTTTATCATGGCAACATTAAAAACATCGGCAGACTACTACCCAGGAAGGCTAGCTAAGGTTTTTGTGGTTGATCCTCCTTCAATGTTCAACTACCTTTGGAAGGTAACAAACATCAGTATCTTTCTACTACTGCAATTCTTTTTAGCGGCAATAAGATATCCTCTGTAACACCCAAATGTATAGTCTTAGAACTAGTTGGTATGTTCTTTTTGTCGATTCTCCAATACTGATTTTTATCTCGCATCGTTGGTGATTGGATTGATTGTGCACATAATTTGGTAAGGGGTAAAAAATCGGCACAATAGATCGTTATGTACTTGTAGAGGTTGTCCACAGGTTATTAGGTCTGCTTCATGCATTAAATGCATAAAAAGGTGTAGATCTGGTAAAACATATGCAAGGAAGCAAATTGTTTATATGTTATTTGATAATTGCAGGGCATTCGGCCTTTTACTGATTTCGCAACGAAGTTGTACATTGTCTCTTCTCGAGACCATGATTCTCCACGCTCAAGAAATGGATTAACAAGGGCATCATCCTTGCGTCATGATTTCAGTCCTTTCAGTCCAACTTTGGGAAGCTCTTTCCGTTTCTCGTCTAAAGTGGCATCAGAAAATGTCAAGTCTTCTCTTAATGGAAGGGAAGGAGACAGATTTTTAGCACATTCCATAGGGCCAGCACTGATTTCACCCTTCAATGCACGGTCATTTTCTTTTGGATCTCCAGCTCTATCCAAATATCATATATGTGACAACAAATTTGGGGATTTTCAAAGCTTCAGGTTCGAGGGCACCCCAAGAAAAAATAGCTTCACACCCACGCAAAATATTACCACTCCGAGTAGAAGTGACTGGACACCTAATCATAGCAATAAAGCATCGATATTGTCTTCTCCAATGACCTCTTTCTTCCATGGATTCAAGAAAGACAGCCAACGGATTGAAAGTGATAGAAAAGATAAAAGTCTGGATTGCTTCCGACCATACTTGAACCATTACAGGTTGCCTTATGATGAAATTGTTTACAGATCCATGATGAAACCTCCATTGGGTGGGCTTGTGTCCATTGTTTCTCCCGAGTTAAAGAGAGGAGTCCGGACCTACTTCTGACTTCAGGCGTAACGTGCATTAATAGATATGACAACTGCTGGGGAGGTGGAACAATTAAACTAGTTGGATCCGCTCATTGTCACTCGTGATCTGCTTGTCACGCGTGATTCCACAATATCATAGTGTTCCCCTTCAAATATTTTCTGCCATCCTACTAAGCTGTGCATTCTTTAGTATCTTTGTCAGGCTTGTATACAAATAAATGAGTGCTGTGTGTGGCTTGTGTTTGAAGCTTAAAAAATAAATAGAAGGGCTTGCACAGTTTTGTTTGGAACTTCAATAGTTCATCTTTCTTGACTTGGCTTTGTTAACCGAACACTTGACATGCAACATGTAAGCTTAATTGACCAAGCAATTTCAGATTATAAAGCTCAAGTTTGTTAGCTTAATTGACCAAGCAATTTCAGATTATAAAGCTCAAGTTTCCTGGTCTCGCTTTTGCATCGTGTAAAAGATCGGTCGTCTCTATTGATATTTTTGTGTTGTAATGCCATGCCTTCAAAAGGCTGCAGTATGTTTTGCTTTAATTAGTGCACCCGCCAGGTTTGCAGAGTTGTCAGCATGTATTGAATGCACAACTAAACAGGGGGCGGAGTGCTCTCTTTTTTCGGATTTGACTTTTCTCTTAACTTTCCAATGCTCCAGAAAATAGGCGGCGTGGGATAAGGGGCATGGTCATTCTTTTTTAAATTTATTTTGTGGAATTTTATTTTTTTAACCTGTAATTTTGAATTGTGGTGAGTAGCTAGAATAATTTTAATTTATTGGAATTTAAAAAGATGTTTAAAAGGATGGGAGAAAATCTTTGATAATTTTTTATAGTTTTAATGGAAGTAAATTAATCTTATTATAAATGGATTACCTTTTTAAGTCATAACTCTAATAAGAATTTATAAAAGTGTAAATGTTTTCATGATGTAATGATTGAATAATTTCTTTTAGGTTTTGTCAAATCTGAATTGATGTATATAACTAAAAATTAAAAATTGGATCTCAGTTGCGGATGGATGATAACTCTCAATATTACCAAATTTAAGTAATGGAGGGAAGTTTGCTATATGATGAAACAATGTTCTTAAAGGTTTTGTCCAGCTCTAAATCTATCATGGATGGCAACTCCTTTTGTATCACCAAATTAAAGTTATGGAGGAAAGTTTGCTACAAGATTATAAAGCTCACTTTTGTTAAAAATATTTTGAAATTGAGATTTAATGTGTTTTTCATCCTCCACCTTTTTACTATCACAAAGATGACAAACTATTTCATTCCACAATGTTTTAGAAATTGTCCAACTATCTATTTCAAGCTCTAACTCTTTTTGTATCACCGAATTCAAGCTATGGAGGGAAACTTGCTAGAAGATTAGAAGTTTCCTTTTTGTTGAATTAACAAATTAGAAAGCTTAATTTGGTTTAAAATATTTTGAAATTGAGATTTAATGTGTTTTTCATCCTCCACCTTCTTAGTATCACAAGGATGACAAATTATTCCACAATGTTTTAGAAATTGTCCAACTATCTATTTCACTATGAAGTTTTAACTCTTTTTGTATCACCAAATTCATGCTATGGAGGGAAGCTTGCTACAAGATTAGAAGTTTCTGTTTTGTTGAATTAGCACTTTTGTTAAAAATATTTTGAAATTGAGATTTAATGTGTTTTTCATCCTCGACCTTTTTATTATCACAAAGATGATAAATTATTTCATTCCACCATGATTTAGAAATTGTCCAAATATGTGTTTCACTATGAAGCTCTAAATATTTTTGTGTCACCAAATTCACGCTGTGGAGGGAAGTTTGCTACAAGATTATAAGGTTCAATTTTGTTGAATTAACAAGTTAGAAAGTTCACTTTTGTTAAAAATGTATTGAAATTGAGATTTAATGTGTTTTTCATCCTCCACCTTTTTACTATCACAAAGATGACAAATTATTTCATTCCACAATGTTTTAGAAATTGTCCAACTATTTATTTCACTATGAAGCTCTAACTCTTTTTGCATCATCAAATTCACACTATGGAGGGAAGTTTGCTACAAGATTATAAGGTTCCATTTTGTTGAATTAACAAGTTAGAAAGTTGGTTTTTTGTTAAAAATTTTTGAAATTGAGATTTAATGTGTTTTTCATCCTCCACATTTTCACTATAACAAATTATTTCATTCCACAATGTTTTAAAAATGGTCCAACTATCTATTTCACTATGAAGCTCTACTCTTTTTGTATCACCAAATTCACGCTATGGAGGGAAACTTGCTACTAGATTAGAAGTTTCTGTTTTGTTGAATTAACAAGTTAGGAAGCTCACTTTTGTTAAAAATATTTTGAAATTGAGATTTAATGTGTTTTTCATCCTCCACCTTCTTACTATCAGAGGGATGACAAATTATTTCATTCCACAATGTTTTAAAAACAAATTATTTCATTCCACAATGTTTTAAAAATTGCCCAACTATCTATTTCAATATGAAGCTTTAACTCTTCTTGTATTACCAAATTCACGCTATGGAGAGAAGCTTGCTACAAAATTAGAAGTTTTTGTTTTGTTGAATTAACAAGTTAGAAAGCTCACTTTTGTTAAAAATATTTTGAAATTGAAATTTAATGTGTTTTTCATCCTCCACCTTTTTATTATCACAACTATGTGTTTCACTATGAAGCTCTAACTCTTTTTGTGTCATCAAATTCACACTGTGGAGGGAAGTTTGCTACAAGAATAAAAGGTTCAATTTTGTTGAATTAACAAGTTAGAAAGCTCACTTTTGTTAAAAATATTTTGAAATTGAGATTTAATGTGTTTTTCATCCTCCACCTTTTTACTATCACAAAGAAGACAAATTATTTCATTCCACAATGTTTTAGAAATTGTCCAACTATCTATTTCACTATGAAGCTCTAACTCTTTTTGTATCACCAAATTCACACTATGGAGGGAAGTTTGCTACAAGATTAGAAGGTTTTGTTTTGTTGAATCAAGAAGTTAGAAAGTTGGTTTTTTGTTAAAAATATTTTGAAATTGAGATTTAATGTGTTTTTCATCCTCCACCTTTTTACTATCACAAATTATTGCATTCCACAATGTTTTTCATCCGACCTTTACAAAAGGTAAGGAATTACTTGGATTGCTTTAAAATTTTATTTATGTGATTGGAAAACTTTAATGGTCACAGTTTTGATGACTTAAAATGTTAGGAAGGTTGGTATTGTAACAAATGTTTTGAAATTGAGATCTAATGTGAGTGTACACAAATAATCTCATAGAAAGTGTCTTCATCTTCAATCCTCTTAGTGTCACAAATACAACAAATTCTTTTGACCTAAGGTGTTATAGAAATTGTCCAATGCTATGTTTCACTATGGATCTCATTAGAGTTTGTTCTTATTTTAGAAATGCTAATTTTCTTCTTTAGGCTGGTTAAAAAAGAGAGATACTACTAGTCTACTAAATTATGGTTGATCACTTCCTTGTGGTATCCTAATTTCCTCTCATTTTTAATTTTTTATTGCACTAAAATTTCTCTTTGAAAATTTAGATATAATGATATTTTAAATCTTATCATTATTCTACAAAGTGACCTCTTTCTCTATATCTCAATGATTTAGCCAAGACTTTTGACATCTTTATGTCAATCCCACTTGAGCCATAGGTGATTTTCATTGGATGTCGAATTAAACTTAGGAAGCCCCTTGTCTTCTATGTTGTTTATGTTGTTCTTGACCATTAAGTACCTAATGAAAGTCATGCTCTCAATTGGGGTAAGACTTACTTTTATGAGAAGGATAGAATTGGGTGTATATATATATATATATATATATATATATATACACACACACACACACACACTACTCTTCTTGTTTTATGATTTTCTTCTTATAAAGTGAACTCTTATTATACCTGCTGATAGGCATGGTATATAGTGTTGAGTTAGGTTTGACTTTCTATTAGTTTATGGTTGACCATAAAATATACACCCCTTTATTTAAAGTTTTAAAAAATAATGATTAATTTTAAATTTTAAATTTCATTTATCTGATATCTTATTGGCCAAAAACTTTGAAGTCTTATTGCTGCCTTCACTTTCCCCAATGTTATTGTAATAAATATTTCTGCCATCTAGTCATTTCATGCCTACTCCTTCTCTCCCTATCTCCTTAAACAATACTTTCATTATTATATTCGGCAAGTATATGCTACCTAGTAGTCTTGTTTAACATGTGTTAAATAAGAGTCAATTTATGAGGAAAAAGCCTTCAAATAAGGATAAATTATATGTATATATGTTTTAGAAAAAGCTATATTTTAAATCAATTTATTGACAAATAGGAAGAAGGAGAAGTTGAAACTTCAAATGTTAAAGAGTAAAGTGTGTGTTGATGAAGAGATTTTACAATACAAAGTTTAAATAAGAAAAATAATTTTATATGAATTTCCTTTTGTTATAAACAATTTGATTAATTTTTACAATTAATTAAAACTTTCTATTTTATTTTTAATATGTTTGGAATTACCAATAATTTATCACTCATTTATTTTGTGATTACAATTTACCAATAATCTTTATATGTACTTTTTCAAATATATATATATTTTCTTTTGTTATTTTATTTATGTATTTGTAATAAAACACTGATATCAATTTCAACTCATTTAGAGTTATCAATAATCTATAGAAGTGTGTATATAATGATTTGTGGTGTTATTTTATTTGTGTGTTTGTAATAAAGAAGCAGATAACAAAGTTGGTTAAATAACCATGAATTATTTTAAATCCAAAAAGTGTACAAATACCATTTATATTTACATTATTATGTGTTTTGTAGTGAAGAGGCATAAATATCACTAACAATAATATGAAATGGAATTAATTTTAAATTCAAGCAACATATAGTTTAGGCACTCTAATTATTGGATATAATCTTAATATAAATCCAATTTGAGTACCAATTAACCTAATAATTTATGGCTCCAAGAAGAAGCTTCAGTTTAAATGAGACACATAGGTATGATAAAATAAAGAACCAAAGGGAAAATTGTCTACTTCACATAAACCCCACTAAAGTTCATAAACATCACACTATTTTTTATTTAGTTATATATAATATATAATTTATATATATTTTTATTATATTAAAAATATATTTATATTTTTTTATTTTATTATTTTAAATTTTTAAAAATAATTATCAATTTTTTATTAAAAAAATCATAATAATTTTTTAATGTTTTTGGAGCAAAACCCCACTAAAGTTCATAAACACCACACTATTTTTTATTTTTTATTTAGTTATATATAATATATAATTTATATTAAAAATTTAATGTTTTTGGAGCAAAAAATAAAATTTTAAAGAATCACAAGTAATCACTTACCCTCTTTAGATCTGATAAGATTTTAGTGAACATTCATCATCATCATCAAAATATAAAATTTGTTAATTCACATAATCATAAATTAAAAAATAATAAAAATATTAAAACCTCATAATTTTTTAATAAATAAAAATGAACAACAAATTTAAAATTTAAACATTAATATGAATCCATAAATTTACAATACTAACAATAAATTATACAATTTGAACTATTTTCATGTTACCCAATTCCAAGAACCCTCTGGAAATTGGAATGCCCAAATAAATGAATTAGCGACTTTTCTCACTTAGTGAAAATGAAATCCCATAAATTTTTGTTGCCTACACAAGTATCATGTTACGCTGACTATAACCTTTCTAAAGTACGCTTTGCAGAAGCGGAAAATCATGGTACATCGTTTAACGAATAGATTGACTTCACCGTGAACTTACATTGATATGCGAGCTTGGTTGCGACCAGCACTAGTTGTTCCATGGCACATATTTATACTCTCAAGAATTAGTAAGCACATATATTAAACTTAATGACTGTCAAAGTCAAAATTTTAAGGTAATATAAAAAAAAAATAATGAGTTTGAGAGAAACAGAAATAAAAAAAAGTGGCTCTATGAGTGGGTCGACCTCCTCTTCTAGTCTTGTAGGCGAGGTTCTCCAACGCCACCCATCACACTTCATGTGTTTTTTGGTTTTGAAAGGTTAAGTGATAAGGTCCGAACCTCCATAACTTCTCAAGTAAATATAACACTATATAATAAAGACCATCATCACTAAACAAGGTTTATGTAATAATGCGAACACAATTATTGTAGGAATACTTCTACAAGGTGTTTCTTTTAGAAAGTTTTTTTTCTCTAGAATGTTTTTTAAGAAGATGGAAGTAGTATATATAGAGGTAGGAAACATTGTAAATGGTTGTCTTGTTAAATCATTTGTACTCGAGCTCTACTCTATTGGATGTTGCCCCCTCCAAGAGGCAAATGAACAGTGCTTTCCAGAAGTAATAAAGGTATCAAAATTCCTACATTTAGGTTGCAAAATTCCTACACAGTCTTCAATATTAAGAATTCATGCATTTCATCACCGCAATATTATTCAGACAAAGATATAACTCCGCAGGAGTAAAAGAGTATAAGTAGTCCCACTGAAACCCTTGTTTGGGACCTATCTCAATAGCTTCTTCTCTTCACGTTGATCACAGTGGTACCTCTCTTTCATAAGCCTCTTCTTTTTGTGGACCCACCCACCCTATCTGACACCTTTATTCGGGACCTATCTCACTAGATTTCTCACTTCACATTGATTCTCTTCGTACAACTCTCCCATAAGTCCTTTTCTATGGACCACTCGTCCATTTCCCCTACTCACTTCTCCCTCTTACTTATGCACCCTCCCTAGATGACCACATGCAACCAAGATGTTGGAAACTGCTTAGTTTCCCTCAAAGAATCCTTTCACAAATTCCAGGAACACTGCAAAGAAACTCAAAATCAGACCAATCAAAATTTGTCTCAAATTAATTCCAACATTGCTACCCTTAATTCCGAGCTAGCCAGACTTGACCTAAACTCCCTAACAACCTTCGTGAATCACTTCAAGGGCCCTAACTCCACGAAACAACCTTTACACCCAAAGGGAGTCAAATAATCCAATTCCATGCCCTTTTGTTCTAACTCCCTTGTTCATGATCTACGCCTGTCTAAAGTAGAGGTGAATAAATTTGATGGTTCAAACCCCACTGGCCGGATCAGTCAAATGGAACATTACTTTTCAATGCATGGCATCACCGATGACTTAATAAAACTTCGTGTTGATGTCCTCTATTTATATTCAGAGCGCTAGCAATTTTGGAATTGGCATAAAAATTCCCACCAAGGTTATATTTCTTGGACCCAATTTGTTGCAGATCTTTATGAACGTTTTGACAGAAACCCTCATATTTTGGGCCATTTGAAAAAACTTAAACAACTAGGTACAATTGAAGACAACATCACTATTTTTGAACTATTGGCTTTCTATAAAAAAGGAATGTGAGACACCTTCTTTCGTGAATGCTTCATTTGTGGCCTCAAGGATGACATCCGTGCTCAAGTTCTAATTGCTTTCCCTAAGACCTGGTTGGAAGCCATTCACAGAGCCAAGGAAGCACAATAGGTGGTCACTACTCAACTTGAAAATCCATCCTTTATTCCCCTTCCCCACCCCACCAATCCAACTTCTCCTTCCCCTCCTCTTAAGGTCTAGAAATTAACCAGGGCGGAAATGGTTGAACACCAACTTAAGGGTCTTTGCTACAGTTGTGATGAAAAATATCGTTCGGGGCACGAATGTAAGGAGAACAATATTTTTATGGTCAATTCTGAGTTTATTTCGAAAGATGACGGTGATGTTTCCCCTCCCGACTCGTGTCCCCAGGTAGAGGATACCAATCCACCCTCTGATCAACCTGAGGTAGAATCCCTCATCTCTCTGCATGCTCTCACTAGTATTTCCGCCCCCCCCCAACTCTTAGATTAATTGGATATATCAACCATCATAAAGTCATTATCCTTATCGATAGTGGCAACACCCATAACTTTATTCATCGACACATTGCTCAAGAGACCCATTTCTCTATCCATGTTGTCAATAACTTTCAAATCATGATTGCTAATGGAGGTTCCATGAAATGTGGAGGTCGTTGTGAAAATTTGTGCTTGCAAATTGGTGATTATTCTTTGAAATCCCACATGTTTTGCATTGAAATGGGGGGTTATGACATTGTCTCGAGTCTTGAATGGTTACACACTCTAGGTCTGATCACCATGGATTTCAAGGAATTATCCGTGAGTTTCCAATAGGATGGGCATCACTATAAGTTCTAAGGCCTCACGAAAGGTTCTTGGTTCCCCCATTATTGTCAAATCACAATGAATGGAAAAACTCCTCAAAAAAGGCCATTCTAGCATTATTGCATGGTTCCATGCCATTCAATCCATTGAGACTCCATTCCCAACCGTTCATCCAGACATGTAGCTTATCCTCTCCAAACACCACTTAGTTTTTGAAAACCCCCAAGGAATCCCTCCTTCCCATGGCCCCATGATCATTCCATCCCAATTGTCCTTGGTAGTCTTCCCCCCAACGTTTTCCCTTACCGCCACCCATTCGCTCAGGAAAATGATATTGAAAAAAATGTTCAAGAATTGATTGTTGCAGGTGTCATCCACACTAGTACCATCCCTTATTCCTCTCTAGTGATTATGGTACTAGAAAAAGAATGTACTTGGCACAGGTGCCTTGATTTTCGATCTCTCAACAAAATTACCATTAAAGATAAATTTCTCATTCCCGTCATTGATGATCTTTTAGATGAGTTGAAGGGATTCAACTCAATTCTTTAGCAAACTTGATCTGAGTTCAGGCTATCACTAGATTCATATGAAGGAGGTCGATATTCCCAAGACCGCCTTTTGTACGCATGAAGGACATTATGAGTTCTTGGTCATTCCATTTGGCCTGTGTAATGCGCCCTCCACTTTCCAAAGTATCATGAATCACATCTTCTGACCCTTTCTCTATCATTCTATCCTTATCTTCTTGGATGACATCCTCATTTACAGTAAAATGTGGCAAGCCCATCTTGCCCATATGGATCAAGTTTTACACCTACTTTCTCAGCATCAACTCTTTCTAAAAAGGTCCAAATGTGCCTTTGAGAATTATGAAGTAGAATATTTGGGCCATATTGTTGGTTAGGATGGTGTTCAAGTGGTTTCTGCAAAAATCAAAGCTATGAAGGATTGACCCCACCCTAAAACTCTTAAAATTTTGCGAGGCTTCCTTCGGTTAACTGGCTACTATAGAAAGTTCATCCAGTATTATGGCAAAATTGCAGCCCCGCTCATTGCTTTCCTTAAGAAAAATGCTTTCAATTGGAATGTGGTCATTGATCAATCTTTCCAACCTTTGAAAGAGGCTATCTATACAAATCTAGTACTAGCTTTGTCCGACTTCACAAAGAATTTTGTTTTGGAGTGCGACGCCTCAAGGAAATGCATTGGTTCAATTCTCATGCAAGAAGGTCGACCCTTGGATTTTACTAGTAAACAACTTTTTGAGCGACACTTGAGAAAATCCACATACAAAAAGGAAATGATGGGTATTTTTGATGCAGTGAATATCTGGCGTCCTTACTTGCTTGGACAATGCTTTTGTAAAAAACTTTTTACTAGACCCGGTAATATTTTTTTTACCAAATCCACTTTGTCGATACACCATGGATACATCTTCTAGAGATATAACCACCATTCTTGATGAATTTAAGAATCAACTCATTGAATCAATAAATAAAGTATTTGACAAATACAAATATGACAAAGATAAGGAACACATTGAATTGGAATTGATCTGGATTATTTTGAGAACGACATGAAGACAAAAATATAACCGATATATAACAAGGAAATACATAGAGATAATGCAGAGAACACATAAATATAGTGAAAACCAACTTCTATTAATGAACAAGAGAGAAAAACATTGTAGAACATAAATTGGCAGAATGGGGTAGCCTATCTCTGAAAAGAAAGAGATGTTGGCTATGCTTCATTCACAACAAGCTTTACATCACACTCCATTGCATTCTTTAAGGGCCTCCTTCACCTCAATTATATATGAGAGAGTGAGAGGAGAACAATTCCCGTGATGCATGCGGGATAAATTGGACTAAGTTTATAAAATTTCATAGGCATGTAAAACACTAGGACTTCCCGGGTGATCACCCATCCCAGTACTACTCTAGCCTGAGCGCGCTTAACTTCAGAATTATAATGGGATCCGGTGCATTAACATTATGATGCAAGAATATACATAAGAACACTAGGAAATCATTACATGATGTCTGTAATTAACAAATGAAGATGACATTACATTCTGTTCCCTATCAAAAGGGTGAATATCATGGTTTATCAAAACCACAGGCTCAAAATGGTGATTCAATGGAAAAGGTGGATGGTCACCGAGATCCATCTGGATCATTCCTCCCCCCTTAGGAAGAAATGGTCCCCATTGCGTCAAGTTCCCTTGCGAGACGAGGAGACTTCTGCTAAATCTGAAGCTTGGTGCACTGCTTTCCTTGCTGAAGAAGTTGTCTTGCTTAGCTTGTTGAAGGCTGTCATGAACCTATTGCTGGAGGGGTTGGATCTATTCAACCAATCTGGATGCATGATCTACCTGAGTGTGGGAGGACTCTGTCGGAGAAGATGCAACATAAAGAGTATGAAGGGTTCTGTTATAACATTGCTTGACTGGGCAGTGTGGATGCACCCCTGTAGGTGTAGTAAGAACATCTTGGTACTCTTCTACAATCTTGTCAATCTTCTTCTGCTGGATAGAAAGGTCTTGGGATGAGGCTGCAGTGGTTGCATTGTCCTTTTGTTCACCTTCTGATCAGATTGTGAAGAGGCTAAACTTTGCAGTATGAGAGATTACTTTGTGGGACAATAGTCAGAACTACCTCTGGTATCCTCTATAGCTGATCCCCAAGAGTAACAATGATGCTACGGGGTCGAGACTCATAAACAATATGACGCCTCCACATATATGGCTGGCCTAATAGAAAATCACAAACTTCCAGTGGGGCAACATCCACAATACCTCATCCTTGAAGGGCTTGATGTCATAGGACATGCGACACTGCTGACTGACATGAAGATATTGACCCTCGCGAAGCCAGTCGATGTTGTATGGATGCGGGTGTGGTGTTGTTGGAAAATCCAACTGCTTGACAACCTCTGCTGAGATGGTGTGATTTTGGCTTCCATTATCAACAATAAAATGCAATGGGGTCCCCTTCACCCACATATGTGAATGGAAGAGTCACTCTCCCTCCTCAGGATCCTCTTCTGGTTGGATTGTTGCAGTTGTGATAGTAGCAGTGGGTTATGCATCAATGATTTGTATCCTTTTATTATTTTCTGAATATGGATCCAAGTCTTGGTTCGGCTCTTTGTCTTTGAGCTTGACCACCAATGACTGTATTGAACAACATTAATTTGTGTTGTGCCAAGGTTTGTTGTGAAACTCACACCACTTTCCGGTGTCTTTCTTAGAATTATCATTACCCTTCTTTGCCTGCATCTGGGACTGTCTCTCTTGAGGTTATCCTTCCTTTCTTTGTCCTTCATTATGTGAGTTAGAGTTTCCTTTGCGATTCTTTTCCCACTTACTCTACTTCTTGAATTTCTGCTCAATTTTGACTGCATATTGATAAGCAGCTCCCAGTGATGAGATTTCCAAGAAATCCATCTCTGTTTTGATGTACCTGTGTGGACCACTGCGGTACTTAAAAACTAGGTGATGCTTAGAGTCTTCGATACCCAAATTTGAGCACAAGGTATGAAATATGTTGGTGTACTTTGACACCGTCTGGTCTCTTTTTTGACGCAGAGTTGTCCATCTCATGTATTGGTCATCATAGTTTCCCACAGGGTAAAACTCCTCCTTTAGGGCATCTACAAAGGTCACACAAGTGGGTTCTCTCCCAAATAGTGTAGATTCATCTGTGGTGTACCTATCCCAGTAACCTTCCCACCAAGATCTGACATGGGGAAGGGCTTTAAGGAGCACGTAGGTGATCTTTTCACTACCGAAATGTTTTTGGACATAGTAACAACCTTCTAGCAGATTCAACCATTTTTCTAGAGCATCTTCTCTATTTGACCTTCAAATAAGGGGATATCAAAATTGAATTGTACCTTGAAGGGTGTCACACTTGCAAAATGGATCCTTTTTTAATATGCCTCATCTACTGCCATCGGTATTCTTCGAAGGATCTAAGCAAAGTTGTCCATCATCTCGTTCCTTTGTCGCACAAGGGCTTCCTCGAGCAACGTCTTGAAAGGATCTCCTGCTTTGTCATCTCTCTTTTCTTCCTCCATGGGAGGTCTCTTGGGATGGAGAGAGCAGTTTTCCTCAAGCGAAACTAGCTCGAGACCCAACTCTCTCTACCCTGACCTCGTCGGGGACCTGCTCTGACAAACGACAAGGAGTAGCCTACTCTGATACCATTGATCCATATTTTATGAGCAGAAAGAAAATGAACACAGATTATTATTATTCTTAACACATAGACACAAGAATAACATAGATACAATAACAAAGATATGGTAAAACTGGTTTCTATTCAATAAGAAAATATGTTGAAACTATAAAATGCAGTGAAAAACAAGCTTGCTAGAATGGTGGCGGCTTATCTATGAGAAGAGATGTGACGGTTGCGCTCATTCGCAAGAAAATGGTTACAATGAGGCTCTCCAAGCCCTTTTTACAATAAACAGGAATTCCAAAACCCTAGACATCCAAAAACTTAACCCTAGGAGATGAAGCGCCAAAAGTCATGTGGGCCCTGTTGGGGTAAGCTAGTACATCAACTTCCCGAGGTCGTAACTTTTGCATACGATCTCCTTTTTAGGAACACGATATCCCGTTGGAAAGGTCTATCCGAGGACTACACATGTTTCCACCATACTATAAATTTATCCACAGTTTGAAAGTGGCAAGCACTAAAAACGTTGTTTAGGGCCTCAAAACGATCCCGGAAGTCGGGGACCCAAAAACTAGGAAAAAACTGCCAAACTGGAAAACTTCCAAAATGAGCCAGTTGGAATAGGTGGGAGGCCACCGAAATCCATTTGGATAAGGAATGTACTAATGAAAAATATAGTCACATGGAGATCAAGATAAATCAAGATGACTGCATTCCCAACAAAGAAGGTAAAAAAGAAGAGACCAAAGCAAAACATTTTTTCAATGACACATGAGCTGATTTATAAGATGAAGAGGATATTAATTCAGAGAATTGTAATATTATTGAGGGATACCCTTCAAAGACAACACCAAACAAATGAGTAATTTTAGTATGAGCTCAACGTAGAGAGGAGCACTTATGCGGATGCAACATAGAAAGATCTTGCTATGACTTCTCGTTTGTAGAAAGAAAAACATGAGATGAAAATGGAAGCCTCTTTGCCCAAGATAATACAAGCATACACCCAACAGGGAAATATGTCTCTCGAAATTCTCCTCAATGAAAAATATGATGTTAAAGTGTTGCAGTTTGAGATTCAATCTTTTAAGTAGTTGGGTAGTGTCCATCATCATAAAAATAGTAATATTAGTGATGAGATCAGATCATGGTGGCCCGCTTATGATTTTTTTGAGGTCGAAGCACAAAGGATTTCTATTGGTAATGGGGAAGTGAATGATAAGAAGAAGAAGAGGGTGGATTGGGTAGATATATTTATTGGTGATGATGGAAATGAATATATGACAGTGTGAATATGAACATGAATAAGAAACAATGTATTTTGATAACATAGATTATAGTTGAAAATATGTGTAAACGAGATTGGGTATAAAATAGATATGGTAGACCTATTAGGGGTGGAACTCAAAGGCCCTCTACTGTGTGGGAGTTTATTTTGTGTAGAGAGCCTCCTCACACTAAGGCTATATGTGAAGAACCAGACGATATAAGTCAATTTGAGGTGAGGAACACGTTAAACTTGCTATATATCTACAATTTTCCTGGTCATATACTAGTCTGAATATTGAAATTAGTTTTCTAGAAGGTGTTATCCGATAAAATTGAACTTCATTACACATGTGAGGTTTTCATACATGTAATTGTCGCTTTAGATGAATCATATGCCATTATACAACTTGCAAGTGAGGGCTTCGTCTCAACTTCTCTAAAACTATATTCAAAAGATAATATGGCATTTGATGGTTTGAGTATAGGGTTTCCTTGTGTTATGATATCCAAGGCAACAAAAACACGACCAAGTTATTATGGTGGTGGATTCAAGAGTCTTGAGCCAATTAGTTATTCCTGCGATGAGAGTTACATGTAGAAGGATTATTTTTCGTACAGTAGTTGGCGTAATCGTGAGCCCAAATTTTATAGATACAACATGGAATCTATTCCATGGTGGGATCAAGTGAAAGATGATGCTCTGAATACTTTCTTCTTGATAGAGCTGACGATACATGCATCGACACAATCTATCAAAAATGCTTTTGAATATATTTTGACTCATTACATTGGGCCTCCGATTGTGGGTTCGTCTCAGAGGAAGTTGGTTATGGATGTGAGATATGTTCATTCAAAGCAGTGTGCATTTGTGGATATGAAAACCCTTGAGATGGTGGAATTTATGTTGGATTTGCATTCGCAAAGGGCAGAAATTTTTCACTTCATGAAAATGAACATCGAGAACAAGTACATCAATGAAAACAAGGAAGATCAATTGGACATGTTTGATTGGGTCCAAGCATTCATCTTTACCCATGCTTCGAGGATGAAGCTTTTTAGGAAGGGATGACTTGTAGTATACCTTTTATTTTTATATTACGTTTAAATTGATTAAATGTAAATTCACGTCCTTTTGTCTAAAAAGATGTGACTTTACTCATTTATGTGTATTTATACACGTTGTTGTAAATTGAATAAGACATCGCATAGTAAAATTATTAAATATTAAATATGTATTTCATATATCTCACATCTTTTTCTTTTATCTTCCAAATTAAAATTGATCATCGTAGCCTAAAATATTTCTTCGAACAATAGATTTCATCCCTTGAGCAACAAAAGTGGCTGACCAAAATGTTGGGTTATCATTATGAGATCATTTACAATAAGGGGAAAGAGAATGTGGTAGTTTGTTCTCTTTCTAGGAAATTTGAAAAAGAAGGGTCCCTCTTTTCACTCTCCTTCATTGTTACAACATGTTCTTACACAATTTGTACTTGTCCAAGCCCAAGACAAGTAAATCAAATCATCGTAACTATAGGATAACCCACTACTATCACCTTAGTAGGAAATCCCCATGTCTTAGGGATGAATGAGGTCCAACCCAGGGGAGGCATCCCCGATAACCTCAAGGGAACAAATAGCAAATGATATAGCCAAGTTTGGAGCACCCTCTCACTGGTTACCAAAGTCAAGGTCTATGTATGTAAAATTGAGGCAAAGGGAAGAGATTTGGATACTTGCTTGGAACAAGAACAAATATATCATGTATATAGCAATTTCTAAGTACCAATATGATAGTAAAACCTCAAAAGACAGTAGACAATGAAAATATATACTAGTTGATACAAAATTGCAACAATATAAAGGTTTACTATAACAATTAGTAATTTATAACAACCACAAGAAATTTAGTTTAGAATTGCATGAAATCACAATGAAAACTTAGCATAAGCCCAATAGATTGTATTCCAATTATTCCAAGCAATGAGTAAGTTAGGATAGTATTAAGTTAGTGTATGCAACAAAATAAAGTAAATTAGATTGTTGTAGTAGTGTTTTACAACAACAACAACAAAGTTAGTGAATTTAGCTAATCTAGGGTTAGAGAAGGTTAGTAAAAGCCTTAGAGAGTAAAGTTTAAGAGTTGTTTGATCAATTCCTTCATAAGAGAGAAAGTAAACTAGTTCCTTTTGGGATATGGAGTCAACTACAACAATAATATAAATTGGAGAAATAAATGATGATAGTAATGTCCCAAGGATGATGAGATGAAGTTTGAGGTGCTAGTACCTTAGGGCCTCAAACTTCAAGACTCAAAAGATGAATTTTTCTAAAGAACAAGCTATTTTGGGCTCTAGTGAAATTCTTCTTCCTCCTTAGACTCTTGAAATATATAGCAACAAGTTTCTACAACAAGACTCTTGAAGTGCTAGCACTTTAGGGATTTAGAAGCCTATTCTAGACAAGATTATCTTAGCAATTTAGTAAGTGAAATAATTTATGGAGAGGAGGAAACAACTTATGCTCCTCTCCTAGAGTTTTAAGCAAGCAATCTCATATTCTTCAACATGAACCAATAAAATTTACCATAAACATTTAATGCATAACATGAAAATTACAGATTTTACTTCACCAAGAATAATCAAGAACAAACCCTGGTTGCAAATTTTCCACCAAGAATAAGCCAAGAGACATCCAAAAAAATAATCCTCCAAGAGTAGTGCATGAGTAAAAGTTTCCAATTATGCTAAAGAGGGAGAAAATTTTAGATCCTATCCTCTTGTGTGAGAAGCATTGTGTCGAAAATGAAATGTCAAGAGGTCTATTTATATGATACCTCTTGACCTAATTTTTCCACTTTAATTGTCAACTTAAAAATATAAATAGGGCCGACTTCTCATTTTTTCCCTTGTAATTCATAAAAGTTAAATTTTGCACAAAATAAACCCTAAAAGGGTGACACCATCCCTCTTTTGGGTGATGTTGAGTTCCAAATGTGGAACGTTGGGTTGGAAGAATGCAATGTTAGGCCTCCAAAGGCCCATGATTATGTCAACATGTGACAAAATTTCATGCCCACTATCATATCGATCTAGGTGGATATTGGTGGCCACCCACCTATTCTAACTGGCTCATCTTGGCAGTTTTTCAGTTTGGCCGTTTTTTTCCTAGTTTTTGGGTCCTCAACTTCCAGGGTCATTTTGAGGTCCTAAACAACATTTGTAGGGATCAACACAGTCAAATTGTGTACATAGTCAAATTTTGACGGGATAATGTATATTCCTCGGATAGACCTTTCCGACGGGCTATCGTGTGCCTAAAACAAAGATCATATGCAAAATGTACGACCCTAGGAAGTTGATGTACTAACTTACCCTAACGAGGCCCAAATGACTTTTGGCGCTTGTTGTGCTGCTTATATGTTTAGTATAACGCACTCATTAATTATCAATCCGGGATTCGTAATCAATAGAGTTACAAGACACCAGTAAGAAAGGTAATTCTAATGTCATGAGTATAGAACTGTTCTAGATTATGTATGCTGGAAACAAAACAAACTAGCAAGCCAAAATACATTTTGGTTGTCTTTCACAGAGAGGCTATCTACTCCATTATGGCACATGCAAGTATGAGATGGAGTTCTTTTGATAGATCAACTCTGCTATCTGACCCAGAGAACTAACTATGCAACCACACTTCTGAAAGGGAAATCACACATCAATCATCAATACATACCATGGGTAGTTCAATAGTCAATATACTAAGTATGCTGTGGTTCACAATGTGCTGTTGTGAACTTCACTAGTTCTCCTTCAAATATGTCTGACTACTGCTGCCAACATTCATGTCTATGAAACAAAATCAAATTCATAAAAACATAGCATATGCAAAATAGAGTGAGTAAAGATCGCTAAGCAATCATATAATTGAAATCCTAGTCTAAACTGTACTGCTATCATCTGAAAGAATTAAAGCTTCAGCTAATCTAACATTTACACTATTGAAAGAAAATGCTAATACTAATCTACGAAGGTGCTGACCTTTATTGGGCGGTGGGCCCTTGCCGCTTCAACAGGTCAACGACTGGAGTCTACAGTAATCTTGCTCTCAACCCACACATTACTCTTACTCAAACTTCAAAACATAGAATCAAACTATGCTAACAACTCAACTCACATTCAATCATAGACGATCAAGACATGGAGATAAATGACGTCCTTCTATTAATCTTCACCCAGAATATGTTCTGCAATATATAACGCCGCTTCACATGCTGTATTATGCTAACTCTCTACTACCTCCACCATCCTTGCCATGACTATTTAAATAGTCTTAGTCGTGAAACACAAGGAGGTGAAATCATTTGCAAATCAGTCAATTGTTAAATTTAATTATTCGGTTACATATTTTAAGCTTCATCCTCATGACACGAAGTGCATGAGGATGAAGCAACAACAAACTATCCTAACATAGCCTTGCTAAAACATTTATGATTCAATAAACATCCAACAATTGTCTTGGGCACGATCTGGAGCTAAAATTGGTACATTCGGCTTCCTGTATTGGTACAGGATCGCAACAAGTGAGATTCAATACCGGATCTGAATAGAAGGTGTGCTTGGTACCAGATTCAGACAATGTTAATCTGGTGCATAAGTACCAGATCGCTGAGCTGGTATAGGAAGGCTGGACTTATCTAGAGGTCAAAGATTATACATGGCAAATTGAAGCATTAGTACATGAAACATTTAATCTCCTAGCTCAATAAACCACAAAAATGCATGAATTAGTTATACTTTACCTTATGACCTTATCAATGGCTAATGGTAGTGTTCTTTGTCATTTACCCAAGCTTAGGTAAGCCAAAAAGTTATAGATGAGGAGTATAATAGGGTAGTGGGGATGTCAATTTAGAGTCTCAACATTCCCCCATGCCAAAACCATTGCATGTCCTCATGCAACTGAAAACAAACCCAAAATTTTTCAAAACTTGAGACTGCATTATTTACTTCTATGGATCAATGATGTTGATGGCTGAGGCCTCTTCTTTTAGCTCCCTTTTTATGACCCGAATGTATTGTAGGAGTCGTAGTACCTTATTGAGCTTATTAGAAGTCTCTTCATGGTCATCTTGAAGTTGCTGGTTGGTTGCTTTCAATTGCTCGTTTTCCTTTTTGATATACCTGTCCAATAGTTGGTATTCCTTCACTTCTTGTTTGAGTTCCTAATTTTGTTTTTGTAGTTCCCCAATATTTTTCTTCATCTGTTCTTTTGTTAAGGTCCTTGTTGAATCTATTATTACTGGTTGGATGCATTCTCTTTCCTCGACTTCCTCCCTCATCCCACATAAAGTAATAGTGGCTTGTTCCTCGGTCAAACTAGGGATGTCATCCTGGACTGATAAGTCTTTAGAAGGGGAGGTAAGATCGATTGGATCTTCCTGTGTATGAGGACTGACAACTGTTTTTCCTCTCTTTGCCGGTTCTTTTACAAGGAGGTACTAGATCAGGGGTGCTCACAGGCTTCCTTTTCTTTTTTTCTATTTGTGGAATGGTTACAGGGGATTGTTCTATAGACTATTCACTTTTATTTTCTGAGCTATTCTTCCCTTTCCTTACAGTTTTTGTCTTATGGCCCTTCTCCTCAAGTGCCACTGTTGAAGTCTCCTCTACTAATTTGGTTTTACCTTTTGATTATTGACTTTTAAAAGTCTTATTGACTGTGGAAGAGGGACCTGCTTGTTTACTGTCTTTTTCATGTTGGCTCACTGTCCTAGATGATGATGGAGTTGCCTTATCCTTCTTGCCCTTTTTCTTTTGAGGTTCCTTATTTTTCTTTGGAGCACGTTGGGCTTCCTCCACAGGTTTATTTTTTGTGGGAAGGTGTTGAGTGATAATGATTTTCCAACTAATCCTTTGCTTCCTAATTTCATGTAAAACTAACATCTTAATAAGACCTTGATGGTAAATGCTAGTCTTCTCAGTTTTGGATAGGGATTTGACACCTCTTACCATTTTGTTCAAACTCATCCATAGAAAATATGGGAAATCAATTTCAGGGCCTCCATCAAAGTGTAATAGAAGACTAAGATGATATATGAAGGTCACAACATACCTTCCCTCACAAGTGAGGAATCGTTGAAGACTAGCAATCATTGGATGATACTCTTCCTTGATATAGTTCCTAGGGATCCCCTTTTTCCAATCAGGGTGCTGATGGTCTTCTTTCAAAAATCGTTGGCACATTTCCTTGTTGATTCC
>ML787259.1:76453-98636 GCA_009831015.1 Picea engelmannii
AAAAGTAGGAGGAAAAGTAGCTTTCCCAAATTAGAGCATAGACGAAACCCTCATTCCATACTTAGCCAATTTTTGGATGGCGGGTCCTCGGGTTGGGGACCTGAAAAGCGGGTTTCTGTTGTTCCATGACCTTCAAAGAGCACCAAGAGTTTCGTGATGTACAAATTGATAATGGGACCTGAGGACAATTTGAATTTCAAGGGGCTTGTGTCCCAAAAATTTAACAGTCAGGAATTACTTTTCTTTACATAGGTTTTACATACGGTGGTGGGAAAATGTTCCAAAAATATAGTACCAATGTCTGTAACAGAGGGTGGTGGATAGGAGGACCAAATAAATAGAATTCTCGAAGTAGTTTTCTTTAAAACAGGGGATCGTGGATACAAGAAATTGGAATGCATCAAACTATAGGTTCCTGGAGAGCATAAATTGTACATAGCAAAAACACAATTTTTTAAATTAGATATTTAATTTTATACATACGAAATATGTGTTTTTATAGAGCATGTATAGAACCCTCATTCTATATAGTGTGACGGAGCCCAGATTACATACTTAGGCAATTTTTGTAGCATGGGTTGTCGAGCTGGGGGGCTGGAAATTGGAAAAAAATGAAACGTGTTACATATTCCTGGAAATTTAAAGAAACATATATATGTGTGAAATATGATATGTTGAATTTGAGTGAGTGATTTATGTCATACTTTATTTTGAAAAAGAAAAAAAGAGAATAGAGATAAAATAAACAGAATGACTTCACATTCAACATAACTGAAGATAAAAAAATCCAGGAAGACATAAATATATAAGGAGACAAAAGAATAGTTTTATTTGGAATATATGAAAAAAATAATAGTTTGTTACATATCGCTAGAAATGTAAATGCGTTTGTCATATAGACTGGGATTGGGGCTCCTGCGGACCATAACAAAAATATGTACAAGAAATAGGAGTGTGGAAAGAAGTTGGACACGCTAGAATGTAATACCTGAAAAGTAGAAATGCAAAGATCAGTTTTTGTCTATAGATTTCTACTCAGAAAAGGAATAACTGGATTGATAAAAAAAGGATTATCGCTATACACTTACAGGGATGGTACATATAAGTAATTTTTGTGTTTGGTTGATCATTCCTTTCCCTGCTGGTTTTTGTGGGCAACTCGCTTCAATAAATGGATTGATACACAGGATTTATGCATTTGCCTGTTGGATTTCGTGGCTGATCCACTTCAAGTTCTCTTCAATATAGCTTCTCAAGGGGGAGACGTTGATGTCATTGCGGTTTCGAATGTTGAAAACTTCATTTTCTAATTTTCTTAGATCAATTAAAAGTTTACACAGACCTTCATGAATGTCTCCATTCTATATTGAGTACCCGACTAGCCAATTGTGCACCTCTTCTTCATCATATTCAACAATTCTGTAAAAATTTTCTAAAGACAAAGCCTTCAAATTATCAACTTGTTGATCAAAAGCTTGCTTAGTTAACGTCAGGGAGTTGAGGATTAAGTTGGGGTCCTGGAATCCGTTTGTCTTTCATGCTAAGTCTATTTTGGTGAGATTTGTGAATAATGTTTCTTTCTTTGATATTGCTTGCTCACACGATTACACAATTAGGTACAGGTTCTTCACTTTCTGTTTCTAGCATGATTCTAATTGAGTGAGCCTTTTTTTGGATGAGATATCATGTTGTGTTCTCCTCGCCTCTGGCATGTTGTTGACATGAAAGGCGAAAGGGATGACCGAGTGCACATAGAAAGTTTCTTCATTCTTTAAATCTGTTTGCAGAAGTAGGAGCAAGTTATGTGCCCTACTCCCCAGGAAATCCATATTCTGTGATGTTTCCCAGGCCTTGGCAATCAATTCTATTATTTTGTTGATAATTTTCTCGACATATCGTCTACAGGATGTGAGGAAGATGGAGGACCCTTTTAGATTTGTTGCAGGGGTGCACGTAGTCACAAGCATGGCTATTTCCAAGGAACTTCCAAGCAATGGCATACGAAACAAATATTCCTCTAATTCCTTAATCTGGTTCTTTAGTCTGGCATTTTCGGCTTCAATGACTCCAATGGAATCATGAAGAGCATCTCTGGTTTCCCTGTGAAGTTCAGAGATTTTGGATGCGTTCATATTGGCAAGGTCAAGTTCTGAAAGATGTTTTCTTTTCTTATTTTTTACATCTCTTTTTTCAATGATTAATTTTTTTGATTCGGTTTAAAAAACAACGCTCTGGAATACAAAGGATTCATCTTCATAAAAAATGTCGGTACCAACGATGTCCATTGAGAAGGCATGCTGAATTGCATGTGCGGGCTGATCAAGGTTGCAGAATATGCTTTCCAAATCAATGTCAAGATCCATGATTTGACGGTAAATGTTGGGCTGCTCCGCCTCCCCTACAATTCTTTTTTCGTTCTTCTGCACAGGAAGCTCTTGAGGAATATGTTCACTATGTCTCTAAAAAACTATTGTGCAGCTACTACTAGTAGTTTATCAAAAGGTTGGCTAGCTCCAGACGCTGTTTGAAATGAAGAAATGGAGGGGACAATATAACCCCTCGCAAACATTGCTTCAATGCGTGTGAATGGAAAATATCCTCATTAATGACAATATCTATGCGTGTTGTATGGTGACCTGTTAGAAGTAAAATGTAGTTATTGCAAACTTAGAAGTGCGAAGGTGAGGGTTACGAACAACAACATTTAAGGATAGGATATTTCGTGAATGAACCAAGCTGGAGGCGTGCGAAAGACATTGCATGGTATTTGAAATTAAGACCGGGAAGCGATTGGAGGTTTTCTGAACGAGGCAAGCTGGTGGCATGTGAATGAGATTCCATGGCATTTCAAATTAAAACTGGGAAGGGAGAAGAAAATGCTTCGCAAAAATTTCATTAATGGAAAAACTTCTCAAGCCTTGCGCGCATCAATGACAGCTTAGATGGTAGCTTCACGATGACCTGTTAGCATTAAAGTTTTAGAAAGAAGACATATATACACACACACATATATATAAACAATATTTTTTATCATGCACACGTGTGAAGGTAACGGCCATGGGGAAGAGAAAGCAAGGAAGGAATGGCCAAGTCTAAAAGTGCATGGTTCGACATCGTGGTTCTTGGGCGGGCGGGTTCAAAAGAAGGCATCTATTGCTCGATGTTCTACAAGTAGCATGCAAAGTTGCGCGATATACAAACTGAGAAGCGGGCTTGCGGGCTGGCCGACATTTGATAGACCATCTACAGTTTCTGGATCACGGGTTGTCAGGCTGGAAGGGTCAAAAACGATGCTCTATTATTTGGTGCCTTGCAAATATATTATGATAATAAACTGAGAAGCAAATTTTCAAGGTGACCAACTCAACATTTTACTCCAGGGCTGGTCGACTCCCACAAACGAGCAATACATATTTGCGGGCTGTACATTGGGTCGATTTACGCCATATAGAAATTGGGTTCTCGGGCTGGCGGGTTCAAAATTGCCTAAGCAAAGCAAAGGGCTCTGTCCGACTCCCACTGAACATTTCATAATTCATGTGCAACACCAAGTCTGTGATTACCAGATCAGTGTGTGTAGAAACAAGGAAAAAGTAAATATGTGCCTTTATAAAGTATGGACATGAGATTTTATAGATCGTGTACCGATATCGCATTCCATACTTGCGGGTTCTCGGACGGGAGGGGTCAAAAAATAGGCCTCTATTGTTCCATGTTTTACAAATAGCACATACAGTTCCATGATATACAAATTGACAAGCGGACTTGCCTGGTGGCTGAGAATTTATAGAGCATGTACAATTTGTGCATCGCGTGTTATCGGGTTGGCAGTGTTAGAAACGAGTGTCTATTGTTTGGTGCCCTACAAATTGTTTATGATGCACATATCCCTTATTCCATACTTAGCCGCTTATTTGGATCCTGCACTTGAGGGATGCACACTGTGCCTTTAATGTTTCGTGTCCTGCAAATAACAATTATAGTATGGCGATATACATATTGACAAATGGACTTGCGGGTTAGCTATCTCAACATTGCAGTTCTTTTGGATGGAGGACGTGCAGTGTAGTGGCTTCTCAGCGCAAAAGAAAAAAAAAAACATACCTGCAAACAAGTTTGACAAATTCAGAGAAAGTAAAGGAAAAACTGTTTACTATGGAACAGAGGCAGAAAACGAATGCACCTTTGCATTGATTCATGTACATCTCTGGGTAGGAGTTCTTTGCGCCTTCTAGTTTCCCTTTCTGTTTCTATCAACAAAAGTACAAAACAAAAGGGATATGAACATAAGCTTAGATGTAAAGAAAAAGGCAACTACTATGTACATATATACAAAAAAAAAATTGAATAAGATGAATAGAGTCACAAATAGTTTTTTTGAGGATGTACCTTATTTTTTCCTTTTTTTCACAATGTATATTTTATAATTAGAGTAGAAGATCGTCTGTATGCTCACCAGAATGCTATGTGTAGAAATCAGGGATACAGATATGCTTTGAAACATAGAAATATGAGTTTGCAATAAGTTTGATGTATATGTCATCATTCAAGTGCAATACCAATTGTATCATGATCGGATCAATATGTGTTTAAGACAAACATACTGTATTGAGAAATGGGCACATTGGACCAGACATGGTCAATAAGTGTGTTTTGCAAATGGGCTGTGTTGTTCAGAAGAAACCACAGACTGCATTTTCACATGTAGTTTTGCAATTCTTTTGTTCTCCCAGTGTTTTGTAACATGTCAATATTGAAGTCTCTTACAAGTACAATGGATCCATTCACATGGAAATGGTCCAATGCATTGGAAATAACATTTACTATGTTGGAGAATGCTGCATGGGGAGCAACGTACATATTTAGTATTGCAACTTCTGTTCCATGGGAAATGTTTTTGGCAAGCACCAATTCAACATTCTTTTCTTCGATATGTATGTGGTCCAAAATTGGTACATATTTTTTCACCAATATCATCACCCCATGTGTAATGTAACTTGATATGCAATTGTGATTTGGGAATTGTTTGTTCTTCATGCATACTGCCATGTCTGTTTCTTGCAAGAACAAAATATCAGATTGCATTAAATCATAGTCATTCTGTATATCTTCCATGTGTGCATTTAAGATGCGTGTGTTAAGTGACAGTATTGATACAGATGAATTTGTTTGTATGGATTGGTAATCATAATGTAGTTGCCATTTTGCAGTGGTCCTCAGTTGTTCCATCTCAGTATCAACTTTCTGTTTGAATCTGAAGTTATATTTTGTCAGAGGGCTTAGTAAATACAAGGAATCTATGCTTCTGACACGAGACAATGTTGTGTATAGAAGTCCATGTATCCAAATTCTAGCAGGCTGAAATGAAACATTATCAAGTGTTAGGCCTTGTGATCCGTGGACAGTACGTACACATGCAAGTTTAATCGAAAACTGTTTGCAAATCTTTAGTTGACCTGTCTTTGTTGATGTCGATACTAGCTTTGATATTCACAAAATAGGATTCCAATCGCTTGCAGTGTTTGAATTATATAGATAATACAACTTTCTTGCTTGTCGCTTGCCTATATGCGGTTCATGGAACTTAATCCAAAGGACATCTATTTTTTCTGTCTTCGTATATCCTTTCAGTATTCTGTTTGCACCATTCACCAAGCCATCCTGCAAATCATATTTACAGGCATATATTTCAACTAACATTTATAATTTCAGTGCAAGGTGAAAAGGTAAAGTGACTCATTGTTCATGACATGGGACATTTCCATGGTTGTCTTCTTCCAAGTCGATCGAATTGATGATGATATTATCGTCAGGCATGAGCGACAACATGTGGCTATTATGCTTTGCAACATCCTTATTTCTATAGAGCAGGTAAAGGAGCGTTGGATCTGTTGGTGCAGGCCACAAACACCTCAAATTGATATAGGTCAAGTCATCATATGTTTGGTTGTTTGTGCGCATTCTATTCAGAATTGCAATGAATGTTTCATCTATCTGGCACATTGTAGTATGCAACTCAAAGCATTTAATATTGTCTCTCCAAAAGTCATGGGTCACTTTTTCCATATTAACGATAGTTTGTTCAAATATCAAAGAATCTTGGATGGGTTGTGCTTGGTAAAGATCACCACAGAAGATCATGTCAATGTTTCCAAAGTATTTGGTCTGCACATGTTTTATGCTTCTTAGCCGACTGTCAATAGAATACAAGAAGCGACTGCCAATCAAATATGCTTCATCTATAAAGACAAGTTGGAGTTCCTCGTAAAGCTTAGATAATGTATCCAACATTTCCTTGCTAAGTGGAAGAAACTGTGACTTGTTAAAAGGCATTAAAAATGCAGAGTGGACTGTTGTTCCACCAACATTGTATGTAACTTTTCATGTGTATGCAACTATTAGGCCCTTTGGTTTCATAGGATTAGAGCAATTATTTGAATCATAGATTTGTATAAGCATTTGGAACACTGCTTTAACTGTGAATGTCTTGCCTGTTCCTACTCTGCCTATAAGGAACACGTGCACAGGATTGTTCATGTTCAACTGTTTTTTAAGGGCAATGTCCTTTACATTTTTTTGTTGTTTGTGATTCAACAGACATCTTATTTTGTGGTATTCATTATTTTTAATCAGGAAAGCATGTTTTGTAACTTGAAAACCAAGGTTGATACATTTTTCACTTTCAGCCACTGGAGGACGAGGAAAATCCGATTGTAAGTCATAGGACTCGGAAGGAGTTATGGTTGTTTTTGGGTTTCTGAATGTCTCATCATGATCACCAGGGTTTTCTAGGTCATTAAGTGCAACTTCTAGATCACCCCATGTTGTATTAACATTGTAGGTAAATCTAGCTTCATTGATATGCACTATAGTCTCAAAGGCAACATACACAACCTCCCATGTAGAGAAGTTATGTATTAATGTCTCTTCGTTTTCATGGAATGGAACGTACAACAACAATTTTTCTCTACAATAGTTTTCATAGTCACAATGTTTATTATATTTGACAAACCGTATAACAGAGGGTTTTTTACTTTTTGATATGGGTGTCCCATTTTTTTTGTAATACGATACAAATTCCGCTAAGCAGATATGCCTAATAGGAGATGGACGTTGGATGTAATAATCAATAATAGAGCGACATATGACATCCTCTGAATTGTCAGATTCTTGTTGTAGCAAAACCGGTGGTTTAAGCATAAATGTGCGTTTTTCAAGTGGAGATGTGTTTATGAAGACACGTTTTCTTGAACTACAAGTGAGGGGAAAAGAAAGGGCAATGTGAACTACTTGTTGAACAGACATTTGTTGAAAATTAAGAAATGTATTTCCAAGGGTGCATATCATTTGTATGGCATCAATATGACTTATTTCATGTTTTTTGCGTATTTTTCTGAATGCAGATGTCATAGATTTGTAAATCTTCGTCATATATGAGGTGTAGTAGGACACTGCAGCATATGCATTTAGCACGTACTGTGCATCTGTATTTTCTTTGCACATATCTGGCATGTCCTTGGAGAAACTGTTGTTCCAGATATGCGATAGTTTTCGTTTAAGGAAAAGTGTTGGTTGCCTAAGCGTTATTTGTATGGCTTGGATGTACTCATCTTCTAATAGATTTACATGTGTCAAGAAGGCATCAAAGCTCATCATTTCATCAAATCCTCCTTGTTCTAGAAATGCGAACAAGGATTTAGATTTCTCAACAACAACATTGTCCTCTAAACTAACTGGCTCTATGATTCTTGTAGCTCTCATTGGTGGAACGGGGAAATTGTATTTGCAATGCAAGCTTTTTCGTTTTCTACAACTTCTTGTATGGTAATGTCTATGGAATTTCACAAGGTCTAGTTCCAAATGATCTGTATTGCATGTTATGTATTTATCCACAAATTGTTCGATCTCTGAATTCTTATCATCTCCATAGACTGGTGTACCCTCTATCCACAACAATGTGTGGTCATGCTCATTTCCCCTATTCTGGAATTCAGTCACAAAAAAGTAGTCCGATATTTTTTGAAAAAACATTTCATCATGGCATATCAATTGTCTCAAAGCATTTATTCTATGTCTATAGTATCGAGTACATGTCACCGGGTCTTTTCTTATAAGGTAGTCAATGTCGTTATTTTCCAGTGTATCATTTTTTTTTTACATTTCTTGTTACTATGCAGGTCAGAAAGGGCAGCCACCAATGGATCCCAGCAATGCTCTGCACTTGTAAATGTGATGAAAAATGTTGGCGGCCCCAATTGTCAGATCATTGCAATTTTTTTAAATTTTTTTTTTGCAGATAGTTAGGAGAGGTGCAGATGTTCTTGAAATCTATGTATCCAATATCAGATTTCAGAATCTTTTCTAGGTTTACTTTGTACTTCACATCCTTGGCCAACAAATTTCTTCCTTGTAACTGGCCTTTTCTTATTCGGACCCACATCCAAGACAAAAATTTCTCTATTATTATGCGCATTGTTTTGAAAAACAAATTTGTTATGTGAAAGGAGAAGTAACCGCTTGAATGTAGTATCTCCCATTGGACTATTTTATGATAACTGAATCGTTCTATAATATCAGTGCCACGTGCATCTCTGTAGAACAGTGTTGGAAAGTTCATTTCCTCAGCGAATTTGTCCTTGAATATTCCAAGTGGACGCTGCCCCTCGCTAGGTGCGATTTCGACAATTTTGTCTTGCAAGTCATGAATGCATCGTGAATCAGTGAATCCATGGACCAATGTTTCAACAGGTGTTTCAGTCTCTGATTCATCACTTGTATCAGAATCACCATGATTTTCGAGAGTCTCTTCAGAGTTGCCATGTTCTTCTACGTGAACACTATTCCAGTTGGCATTTATACAAATGTTCTATGCTTTGTACAAGGCCCTGGAACATAATTCCTTTAATGCTTTCATAACTGCATGCACACAAACTTTGCCTATCTGATACACATTTTTGTATTTCAATCGTCTTTTCAAAGCCACAACGATTGTAATTGTATTGTTAATGAAATGTGGCAACACATTTTTCACAACATCTAGCTGAACATACACATTAATAATTGATCCTGTTAAGCCCATCTGGGGTCGCTTATATCCTCAAGGTCTGATTTGAGCAAATGCAATTCGTAGAGAGACAAGTCTCTCCTCAAGTTCTTTAAGTGCACTTACATATTCTAGTGGTGTATTACATCTTATTCGGTCAGGGGTTGCAAACTGTGGAAGTTTTCCATTTTCAAGCGATCGTTTGCATGGAAGACAAACTTTCTCACTAGAAAATGGTTTATCGTGGGCTGTCAGCCGAAGGTATTCTTCTTTCAAATCAGGCATGAAAGACTTACTATTTTTTGAAAAATTCAATTGTTCACAAATTGCACATGCAATGGAAGGAGCGTCTTTCATTAGTTTCATGTAGGTCTGTCTTGCATTTTTTTTTTCGTAGGGAAGTATGGGTAGAAACTGTTTCCTATTTTTCATGTACACCACAAACTGCCACAGTTGCATGACCATTTTGGGATATGCAAGTGCACATGTTTATGTTCTGTTCTGCACGAAAAAATTTCTTTACATTGTCATATGTGATTTTCTCTCTAAAAGGAAGTGTAGCAATGTATTTTTTTCTCTCGCGAATGACCTTTTTCAAGTTGTGGTACCTTACTCTACATTTCTTTCCCAAGGGTGGGATGACCTGGTGGCAATTGGGATGAATTTCACTCTCACCCAGTTTCTCAGAAACTATTTTACGTTTTTTTTTCAAGGCCTCTATTTGCTTATTAGAAGTCGGACGAATTTTACAAATAATTTTTTTCAAATTGTGATAACTTACTCTACGTTTTTTGTTTAAGCCCTCTATGGCCTTATCTCAACTGAAATGAATTCTACACATGTTTTTTTTGTTCAAGCCCTGCCTGCCCATATCGCAACCAAGAGGACTCTCGTTTTGACTAAAAATCATTCCACATGATGCAGATTCGATGTCGTTTGGGTGGCATGCATACTCAACCCCGAACTATTGATATCTCCAAGAAAAGGTTCATAATGGATATGTGTTTTATCTATTTTCGATGTCAGGATGTGAATTATTCGATCGTAATTTGAATCGATAACCTAGGAATGGACAGTGCCAACTGGCGAGGTCTACCAAACCTGGATCTTAACCCTGAATACCATAGACAACCATTGCAAACAAAATATACAACCCTCCATATTCCCTTCTTCATATGGAAGCGCCATGTTCACAAGGTATTCCTACCAACTTCCAACTGCTGGCATATTTTCCACGAGGTATGGGCAAAGGTGTTGATGCAAGCACCTAAAATATTGTTCGCTGCCGCCTATAATCCCATTGTAGAAGGACTGTATAGTGTAAAGACGCAGTGACTAAACATCGAAGTCAATTGCTACCAAACAACAAATTGCATTAAACAGACTATCTCCACAGCTAAACACAACATTTGTTGCCAGCTGTAAACCATAACAATCTATGCCATCCAAAATCTGTTTCCATTGCGATTAAAGGTCTTTGTAAATAACGATCAAGTATATACAAGGACCTTCTATATTGCATATGTACATTTTTATATACAACAATGGTTCATAATGGCCACTGAGGGCATCTGCATCATGGAACAAAATGCAATATGGATTGTTAGATGCAGTTTTGTTGAATAGTATATATATTGTTTTTATTGTCAATGACCATATGCCAACTGATATATTCATCCAGTTAGACAACCACCAAATACAAAATGTATCTCCCCAAAGTCCCCTCTGATGTGCAGGCAGAACTAGAGATGCAGACAACCACATCTTTGAAAAATATGTAGACATGTCATGTATTCCATGCAACTGTCGAAGAAAATCAGATTCCAGTTTGTATTCATAGGACTACAAAGCCTCAACATCGCAATTTTTAAAATAGGTAAAGAAATAATCTATCAATCCATTGCGCAACTCAGTCGACGAATACCGGAAATGCAATAGAACCTGGAATGTATCAAAAAGGCAATCCCCAACAATATACGAGAATGCATCCAATCTAAAAAGGCCATTCCTATGTAAAACCACATCAATGATGTCATGTACAATGGACTGTGTATTTCATATTTTCAACTGTCATTTTGAAGCTGTTTTCTAGCTACTTTTAGTTTCTATCAAAATAGAGAAAAACACAGGCAAAAAATAAAACTAGCAAAATAAAAAAGAAAAGAAAAATAGCGCACCAATCCCCGGATGTATCTTTAAACCTTATTCTTCTCAACTTGAATCCCCCTAGTTCCCATAACAGATGAGAAGAAAATAGAACGACACTGGAAACTGAACCAAACAAAAGAAAGACCGCAAAAAAATAAAACCGTAACTTAACTCAGCAAAAAGAAAACACGCAGGCGCAGTTTTCCAGCTCACAGGGTAGAAGCATACATTGTGTCTACATCTCGCCTGATGGTTCCATCTTCTGATAGCTCCCAACCACTTTTCGTAAAGGCCTCCGCATTGAAATTTTCGGAAAAACTATGGACGCAACATCCGCTATATGAAGATGCATTGTTTCCAGGAACAAAAACTAAGAGCATAGACAAATATGGTCTGGAACATAATATTGAAAACCACCAAGAACAAGGAAACTTACCCATCAAAAAAATATGAGAAGACCTCAGCGCCCCAAAAAATTCTAACCGCAACAACAGGTCCAACAACTTGCAAATTTGAAGAACAACAAACCAACGAACAACCATGAAGAGCTCAAACTGCAAGTGCAGGACCTCATCTTTGCAAAGTTGAATCAAACAAGAAACATAATCATCAAACGAAACAATGAACAAGGATGGAGCACAAGAGAAGGGATGTCGGCCATGAAGAAAACTGTATTGCAAGGCATCTGTATAATAAACATTTAACACTAGCAGAGATCTTAGGTAAATAGTTAAGACAGTAAGGACCATCGAAGGGCATAGGCCTATGCAAGAATTTAAGAAAAGATGCAACGTGGCAGGACTGTTCTCTCGAAGCACGCAACAATAAAGCATAAATCAGACATAGCAATATCGTTCAGAATGTATTCAACCCAGTAGAAAATGCTAAGGGGAAACATTCAAACTAATGCTAGCATTAATCCATGTTTCACGAATGCATAACAAAATTTATGAGTCAAAAAGACCATATACCACCAAATACTTTGGAAATGCAAACATATTTTACATTGGGAATAGCGAAGGTGGCAATAAGACCTCCAATCCATTGTCCAATCATATCTTAACAAACATGATACTTTTTATTATATAAAAATCTATATTTTCACTTCCCTTGTTCCAACAATAGACAATAGCGAAATATTTCTGGTCAACGCGCAAACTAATGCCAGGTCAACGATTTATCGATCGCTAGAGTCCCTCTATGCCTACAACAGGGACTAATAATACAATACATATACTTTAAATACAAAATAGAAAAAATGAGGATACATCATCATAAAAACTACAAGGTCATATTGTACTCCAACAGCTAGACTTCAAAATATTTTGTCAGAAATATAGTCTGAAGAATTGTTGATATACCCTTTTTACCCTTTGTTGATATACCCTTTTTTTATGAATATTATGCTCATTTCTGATCTAGTTTATGACTAACATGGAGTCCCCACATACCTAGAGTGATCACAAACCCTTAGACTAACCCATCTTTAATAATTTCTTGAAAGCCAAAAAAATTGCATAATTATTGGTACTTTCCTCACATTGGCTTTGAAATTTAAAAAGGTTGTCTTATTTCAAAAAGAATGCCAATGGTGGACCAAAAATATGATCTTGACCTTGGCATGCCTTGTAACAAAAAAAAAAACTATGTTTTTTTTCTCCACCTAAAGTTGAGTCAACTTGCCTTGGCATTTTTTCTTTGAGATTTAGTTTGCAGAATTGAAATGTGAACCAAACTTGTTTAAATACCTCAAATGAATGAATGGATCTATTTTCAAATAGCAAGGAGTTTTAGACAAGCCATACACTCCACAAGAGACAAAATAGACAAGTTTCAATTCCTTAATTTCCCTTCTATGAAACCAAGAATGGATACATTCCTCAACATTATTACCCAGTCAATGACTGTTTATACTTATTTGTTCATTTTAGTTGTACACCCTTTTCATATGATAGATCATAAAAAATAGATATACTTATTTTCTTACATATGTTATTTCAAACAAAGATCCTAAATTTACCGTGATGGCTTAATATAAACTCCATTAATTTCTTAAAAATCTAATGTTGGTACAAAAACATAGTATTTCTAGCAAGCATGTAGTCCCATATGAAATGCATGCCTAGATATCATAACTGCATATGGGTGAGTAAATAAATATTATTCCTATATTCTCTTAGTTGTTACATCACACTTTATTTTCAAAATTTTCAAAACTGCCCCTTTTTAAAAGACAACGGTCTCTCAAAATGGTAATTTCAAAGTTTTTCCCTATTTTCAACATCATAGAAACATGCACACAATTGTAACTAGAATGCATTCCTTTCCTTGCATACACAATTAGATCAATAATGAAACTTGATAAGTGTTTTTCATGACCTACTAGACCTTCCCACATTGTCATACCTTCAATTTAAACCTTGAAAACTTTCTGTAATGTTCCTGACTTGGCTAGTCTAGGAAACACTGCTAATGTGTGTGTAGGATCAATGGTTTACAACATATAAATGATCATACAAATAATAAATGCGACAAAGGACTGCAAATTTTGTATTATGATATCTTTGTGGATTACAAAATGGCTGAATGCGTCTGAATAAACTGACAATACTCGACTAGATCAACAGACAAAGGATCTTAGCCGGAATACAAATAAGCAACTAAAAGATAATACCCGGAATATGGGAGCACTACGGAATCAATGGATGCACTAGGACTATGGCAGCTCTGACGGTAACTGCTAGAAGTATGGAAAGTTTGCCATGGGAGCTATACTTGTCGGAATGGCCTGGAAACTGTCCCAAATGATGTGCCCTGTTCTAGTTCTCAGTACTGGTATCTGTCGGACCCCTCTGCTGATGAATCTAGACCCTGGATGGATACCCCTGGGGGAATGCACCCCTCTTCTTCTTGCAAAATGCATCCTAGTGATTCCATTGTCGAAATTAAATGAGATATGTCTCAAAACGACCACCTTGGTCTACTGGGAAATGGGTCGAAAGGGTTTCCCTGAATCTGGTCTTATGCTCGCTCTGGAACCTCAAATGAGCCCGCCAAAAGTGTCGCATGTCCAAGTCTGGAAAATGTGTCCCATTTGATTCCTCCATCGAAATCTTATGAGGAACTAGGAAAACTATGCGTCTTTCCCTCCTCTCAAATGGGTCAGAGGGAATCTCAGAATTCTCCCTGGATGGGATAAGTCAACTAAAAACCCTCTCAAAAGTTGTTCCCTCACTCTGGATGAGTGTGCCCTTGTTGCTGAACACTATGTAACTGTTGCTAAATAATGATAGAAGACCTAAATGATATTCCTGGTGACTAGGGTGTGTCTCTCGACATTGAAATCAACCACTGGTGTCTTCCTCCTGGAATCCACTGAATTGTCTCTCCTGAGATGCACCTCTTCTCCTCAATGACAAGTCATAATATGCATAATGATGAATTAGGTCGTTGACCCCTCCTTTATAGATTTCCAAAACCCTGAATCATGATGAAACCCTAATTCACTATTGACTTCCAAAACCCTAAATCACTATTGAAACCGTAATTCACTTTTGACTTCTATTTTTAGCTCATAATGACTTAAAAGTGCTTTTAACCCTTTTTAGCTCAATGTCACTTTCCAAATATAACACCTGTGACTGTAGTGACCTCTAGTAACCCTGTTTACCCCTCTTTGGTCTTGGATATAGTCTAACAGGGCATTTTAGACCATTAAGCCTCCTCTCTAGAGCTCCTATTTGGAAATGGACATTACAGTCCTCCCTTCTCAAAATTGCTCGTCCTCAAGCAATACCAATCCAGGGTGCTGCAACACCTGCTCACTCACCCAAGTAGCATCCTCTACTAGAATCCCTCTCCATCTAATCAAACACTCTCTGATGACCCTGCTCCTCAGTTTCTGCTCCTGGAACTCCAAAACCCCCTCTGGAACTAAATCCAAATGTTCCTCCTCATCCAATGGGGGAAGCTCCTCGGATGTGCTAATGAATTGTCCCACTGCTTTTTTTAGGCAAGACACGTGGAATACGTTATGAATCTTGCTCCCTTCTGGAAGCTCTATCTCGTAAGCAACCTCGCCTACTTGACACATGATCTTGTAAGGACCATAAAATCTAGTCTTGATCTTCTCGGCTCCACTCTTCTTTAGAGATGACTGTCTATAGGGTTGGAGTCTCAAGAAAACCAAATCTCCAACCTCAACACTACACTCTATCCTATGTCTGTCCGCACTTTTCTTCTGTCAGTTTTGCGCCATCTGTAGGTTCTCTTTCAACAACTTGAGAATCTCTTGACTCTCTATGATCCAATCCTTGGCCTTGGGAGCTCTGCTCTCCTTGAAGACCAAGTCTACCAAAATGGGATCATCATATATGTACAATGATCGGAAGGGTGTCATACCAATGGACATGTGGAAGGTGGTGTTGTAGCAATGTTATCCTAAATGTAACCACTTTACCCACGTTCTTTGTTGTCCTCCTACATAGTTCCTCAAATACCCTTCAACCCACTTGTTGACAATCTCGGTCTGCCCATCTGTCTGAGGGTGATAGCTAGTTCTAGGTGTCAACTCTGTCCCCACCAACCGAAACAACTCTCTCCAAAATGTCCCTATGAACCGACTGTCCCTATCACTGACGATGTTCTTCGGCAACCCATGAAGTCATAAGACCTCCCTAAAGAAAATATCGGATACCTGAACTGCGTTGTACTTTGTCGGTATGGCATAGAAGTGAGAAAACTTGGTCAATCCGTTGACCACTACATAGATACAGTCCTTACCCTGGACCTTGAGTAGACCTGTGATGAAGTCCATAGATATACTCTCCCATTTCTTCTCTGGAATGGGGAGTGGCTGAAGTAGCCCTGCTGGAAGAGCATGCTCTGACTTGTTTTGCTGGAAAGTCACACACTCACTGATGTGTCTCATAACGTCCTGTTTGAGGCCCTTCCATGAGAACCTCTCTCTGATCTGTTTATAGGTTTTGAAAAACCCCTGATGGCCTACTAGAGGTGAATCATGAACTGCGGTGAGGATCTTCTTCTTGAGCCTTGAATCTAGAACCAAGTAGAATCTATCCTTGTAAAATATGACATCGTCAATGACCCTATACCGATCATCCTATATCTACCCATCCATCACCTCACAAGCAAACTTGTTCTTGGAATATTCCACTAACAAGTGGGATTTCCAATATGTTGAAATCTCCATCAAAGAACATGCCGCAGGTTTCCTCGATAGTGCATCGGCCAAAATGTTCTTCTTCCCCTTGACATACTTTATGTCAAAGTCAAATGCCTGTACCTTCATCACCCATTTCTGTTGGTTCTCACTGAGGTCCTTCTGCGAAAGGAAATACTTCAAACTGTTGTGATCGGTCTTGACCACGAATTTGCTGCCCACCAAATATTGTCTAAACTTGGTCAAGGCATGCATGATTGCCAACATTTCCTTGTCATAAATGGAGTACAACCTCTCAGGTTGACTAAGCTTCCAGCTCTCAAATACAATGGGGTGTCCTCCCTACATCAAAACTGCATCGATCCCTTCGTTGGATGCATCACACTCTAGTACAAATTACAAGGTGAAGTCTGCTAGTGCCAACACTGGACAAGTGCCCATGACTTCCTTCATGTGATCAAAGGATTCCTGTGATTTATTGGTCCATATGAAGGCCCCATGCTTGTTAAGATCTATCAGCAGTGCTCCAAGCTGAGAAAAACCTCGGACAAACCGCTTGTAATAGCTGCACAGTCTGAAGAAGCTCCTCAATTCTGTCTTGTTCTTGGGCGTCGGCCAATACAGAATGGCCATGATCTTCTCTTGGTGCACCTGTACCCCCTGTGCACTAATGATGTGGCCTAATTAAAGAAACTCTATCATACCGAACTCGCACTTGGACTCTTTGGCATATAATGACTGTGCCTCCATGATGCTCAATACCTCATCTAGGTGCCTCATATGCTCTTGCCATGAACGGATATAGATCAAGATGTCGTCGAAGAAAACCAAGACTGGTTTCCTTAACTGATTCTTGAATATATGGTTCATGCAAGACTGGAATGTAGCGAGTGCATTGGTTAGCCCAAATGGCATAACCAGGAACTCGAAGTGTCCAAAATGACATCAAAATGTTGTCTTCTTTATGTCCTGCTCTTGGATGCTGATCTGATGATATCCAGAGCGTAGATCAATTTTTGAGAAGAAAACTGCCCCATGCAGTTCATCCATCAACTCGTGAATGCATGGGATAGGGTACCGGTTCTTGATGGTTTTCTTGTTCAAGGATTGATAATCAATGCACATCCTCATGGTGCCATCCTTCTTCAGAACTAAGACAATTGAAGAAGCAAATGGGTTGTTGCTCGTTCTGATGTGTCCCATCGCCAACAATTCCTTGATTGCCTTCTCTATCTCATCCTTGAACCTCCTAATATGATGATAGGGGGGGTGATCATAGGTTTTCCCCCCTCCTCCAACTCAATGGTGTGCTCAAACCCCCTGTCAGGTGGTCTCCCTAGTGGAATTGCTTCAAAGACCTGCTGATGTCGTCCCAATAAATTCTTGATCTCTGTATGGTATTGTTGTCAACCTTCTGAATCCTTCTGAGTAGTGATCAAGCATTCTGCGGCATATGCTACCTCCCCATGTCTGAATATCCTCTTCATCCTCTTGGCTGAAACTGTCCTGGGTGCTCGTGTCGACATACCTCTTAGAACAACCTTCTTCCCATCCTGATCTCTGAATCCCATTTCCAAGGTTTGGTAGTTGGTAGTGATTTTTCCCAAGGTAATCATCCACTGAACTCCTAAAACCACATCTGTGTTCGATAGGTCAACCACATAAAATGTGTCTCTCACTGTGTAGTTGCCTAACTTCATCTCTAAGTTTGGAACTCTATCTAGACACTCCACTGTGTGGCCATCTACTACTGCAACATCAAACCCCTCAAACTCCTCTGTCCGAAGTGCCCGTCTCGATACTAGTGAGGCGTCGATGAAGTTGTGGGTGGCCCCACCATCTATCAGGGAGATTGCTCATTGCCCTTAAATAATCCCTCTGATACGGAGGGTATCATACCTGGGAACACCAGAAAGGGTCGCTATGACTCCTCCCTTTGCTGGTTTCCTCCTGTTAGCCTACTCTGGCGGTTGTGGGACTACTGGAGGATGGGCTCCTACCGGTGTCGGTGGTCTACGGGGAGGATGCTCCTTTGCTGGTGCTGACTCCTCCTTTGAACTAGTGGATCCACTGTCCTGCTCCTCCTCCTCATTGTCCACGTTGTCTGCTGCTACCTCAATATAATGAATCTCTCCCTTGCCCATGCACCTATGGCTTGGGACCCAAGGATCTATGCAGCTGAAAAAAAGCTTCTTCCTCATAAGCTCTCACCTAGTTTCATCATCCAACTTCTCCTTGCCTTTCCATTCTCTCTACAATAGCTTCCTGTCTCGATCCCTCTGGGGCACAAATGGTTTGGAGAAAGTTTTAGTCTTTGGAACTGAGTCTGCCAGATCTCGAGTGCGAAAGATGGCATCCTGCAAAGTGGGAGGCCTGTATGCCTTCACCCATCCTCTCAAAGGATCTGTGAGTCCTTCTATGAATAGCATGATCAACCTGGGCTCTGATATATCTGTCACTGCTACAGCTACCCGCTGAAACTCTGTTATGAATGCTTATGCTATGCCAGTTTGTCTCAACTGGGCTAGATCCCTGAAGTGTATCTCGGGATCCTTCCTGTCAAACCTGTCCATGATCCTATCTGTAAACTCCCTATAGGAGGTGATGCGACTGTGACCCAATGTCACCAGTCCATGATACCACCACTCGTGTGCCTCACCCTCCAAGGGTAAGGTCACAAAACTGATGGCCTTTGTCTCAGTCATATGGTTGAGCTTGTAATACGTGTCTAGCTTCTGTACCCAAGCTCTGGTGGTGTATTTGGATGATCTGTCGAAATAAGGGATGGTGAGTTTCCCAACTTTTCGGATGAAATCGAGGTTATGTCCCTGCTGTTGTTGTGGTCCTCCCCTCTACGACTCTCTAGGGTGGTTCCTGAGTTTGAGTCCACAGTACTCGACTAAGGTCATGTAATGATGGAAGTCATGACCCATTGCTGTGTACTCCCTCCTATACTCTGCAATGTCGTCTGCATGAGTGGGTGGCCTCTGTGCTATTGGTGGCAGTGCTACTACCGGGGGTGCCCTCTAGAAACTGGGAAACAAGGGTTTGGGAATCCAACTCACAGAGGTGTATGTGCGAGAGGGTGACTGGGGTCTACTGCCTACTCCTGAGTTCTGCCATGTTGCATGCAATACTTGTGTGTTTGGGGTTCCCACTCTAGCCAATCTATCAACCACCTGTGCCAAGGACTAAGACATGGTCCGTTGACTAACTAACATATCGTTGATAACCTGCATGAAAGTTGTCTCTGGATCTACAGGGACCTTGCCACTGCCCTCTGGTCGCTCATATCTGTCTCCTAGCATCCTCTCTGCCTCATGCTCAGCCTCACACTCCGTCCTTCTCTCTGCTTCTCTGTGTACCTCTTCCTCTTCCTCTGAGCTAGGAGGAAAAGGGGGAAAATCAGGCCTATGCCTTCTTTCCTTATGCCTATTGTAAGTGACATATTCATCACCTACGTGTTCACGAACCTCTGGGTCTTCTACTGCACTCATTGTCTTTAATCACAGGCTGGTAGGACTAAAGCTCTGATACCACTGTAATGTTCCTGACTTGGCTAGTCTAGGAAACACTGCTAATGTGTGTGTAGGATCAATGGTTTACAACATATAAATGATAATACAAATAATATATGCGACAAAGGACTGCAAAGTTTGTATTATGATATCTCTATGGATTACAAAATGGACGAATGCGGCTGAATAAACTGACAATACTCGACTAGATCAACAGACAAAGGATCTTAGTCGGAATACAAATAAGAAACTAAAAGATAATACTCGGAATATGGGAGCACTGCGGAATCAATGGATGTGCTGAGACTATGGCAGCTTTGACGGTAACTGCTGGAAGTCTGGAAAGTTCGCCCTGGGAGCTACACTTCTCGGAATGTCTTGGAAACTGTCCCAAATGATGCGCCCTGCTCTAGTCCTCAGTACTGGTATCTGTCAAACCCCTTTGCTGATAAATCTGGACCTCGGATGGATACCCCTAGGGGAATGCGCCCCTCTTCTTCTGGAAAAATGCGTCCTAGTGATGAGATATGTCTCAAAATGAACGCCTTGATCTACTGGGAAATGGGTCGGAAGGGTTTCCCTGAATCTGGTCTGATGCTCGCTCTAGAACCCCAAATGTGCCTGCCAAAAGTGTCGCATGTCCAAGTCTGGAAAATGCGTCCCAGTTGATTCCTCCGTCGGAATCTGATGAGGAACCAGGAAAAAGATGTGCCTTGCCCTCCTCTCAAATGGGTCGAAGGGAAATCTCAGAATTCTCCCTAGATGGGATAAGTTGACTAAAAACCCTCTCAAAAGCTGTGCCCTCACTCTGGATGATTGCGACCTTGCTGTTGAACATTGTGTAACTGCTGTTGAAGAATGATGGAAGACCTAAATGATCTTCCTAGTGACTAGGGTGTGTCTCTCAACACCGAAATCAACCACTAGTGTCTTCCTCTTGGAATCCACTGCACTGTCTCTGCTGAGATGCGCCTCTTCTCCTCAATGACAAGTCATAATCTGCATAATGATGAATTAGGTCGCTGACCCTTCCTTTATAGCTTTCCAAAACCCTAAATCATGTTGAAACCCTAATTCACTGTTGACTTCCAAAACCCTAAATCACTRYTGAAACCCTAATTCAYTGTTGACTTCTATTTTTAGCTCATAATGACTTAAAAGCACTTTTAACCCTTTTTAGCTCAATGTCACTTTCTGAATATAACACCTGTGACTGGAGTGACCTCTAGTAACCCTGTTTACCCCTCTTTGGCCCTGGCTATAGTCTAACGGGGCGGTTTAAACCATTAAGCCTCCTCTATGGAGCTCCTATTTGGAAAGGGACATTACACTTTCTATTACAGAATACATCAAAACTAGCTTCTTGGAAGTTTGCAAATAAGGCTAATATGGCCTAGAAAAATGCACGTCAAATATAGAATATGCATGATTGTTATGCATGATTGTTGAAACAAAAAAGTACTAGTTTGGAATGTTTCACATAGATAATAACACCTCATATCCACATTTTTCAACAATGTCTTAAATTCTTCAAACTAGGTTTGTGAAAAAACCTACTTTTGTTTTTGCCATTTTTAAGCAATTCCGGGAATTGCATGCCAAAGCAATTTCTATTTAGTTGTTTTTCCCATTTTAATTAAAATTTGAATAGATGAACATCAAGGCCTACATATGAACTCCCTTGGTGATTTTACACTTGCAAATACTAAAGTTACCTACTTGACGAGAACCCTTCCGAGTTCTTGTTTTTTTAAAGGTCACATTTAGTGGATAATTTTACTCGTGAATCAAATAATGGTGTTCCCAAAATCACCACATTTTCTTCTCGGGGTTAAATTACAACCTATTTGAAATTGTGGCCTTGACACACCCTATCGTTGCAGACCAAGACCTTAAAATCAACCACTGAATCGAAAAGTGATACTCCTAGAATCACTCTTTTCTTTTTTAGGGTTAAAATTACAACATGTTTGAAACAATGGGTTTGACAATTTGAATACATTTGCAACAAATCCTTAAAAACAACCCTCAAATAAAGGAAAAAAAATAGAAAATTAATCCATAATTTAAAAATAAAAATAATTAAAAAAATCCATGACTCTCTTTTTAAAGAATTGTTTTAATAAAAATAACCCTAAAACCAATTAAAAAAAACAAATTTAAAATAAATAATAAAAATAATAATAATAAAATAATTTTTTTTGAGAATCTAAAAAAAATTATTTTTATAAAAATGAAAAAAATCTAAAAATTAATTATTTAATTAATTATCTCTATATAATGATTAATGTC
>ML787259.1:99812-116622 GCA_009831015.1 Picea engelmannii
AGAACCCATATATCAAAATTCCCAAATTTGCTCCATTTTGTTGCATATAATCTCTCAAGTTAGAAGCTTTTGTTTTCTTATTAAAATTGATGAAAATTTCCTTGCTTCACTAAAATGCACTCTTTGGGTATATTTCTTGGCCAAATTGAGTTATTCAAATTGGAAAATGTGTATTTTTTCATTTCTCACCTTCTTACATTTCCATTTTTTCAATTTAAGTCTTAAAAATTGTTATTGTGCAAAAATACTCAAATTCTACTATCTTTTTTACACAATGTGCAAAGTCTGTGAATCCTAACAAAAATGCATGCCAAATCTTTCACATGCATGATATAAGAAAAATATCTTTGTTGTTCTGTAAATTTTTGTGATAGGCATATAGACCATGTGTTATATAATTTTCCTCAATTAATCTCTAAATGCACATAGTTTGCTTTCAAAATTGTCCTCTTCCATGGTTTTTCATAATGATTGAAAACACACACAATCATTTATTTAATGCCCATCGAAGTCAAATTGAAAATCCAAATCAAGTTCTGAAAGTTGATATGAATTGCACATTCAATTATCTATAATCCCTTTTGACCTTGTGCTATGACTCCACCCCTACATTATTGTGTTTGAAACAAAATTTTCCTTATTTCCAGAACTCAGGAAAATGCATGTCAGTAGCTTTAAATATGCAATCCTAGAGTATTTAGTAAGCATACCCAAGTCCTAAAATTTGAATTGGAAGTACTTGTAAGTATCCCACGCCTATGATTGAATTTAAATGCATGCAAAATATCTTGTTTAGCCATGTATTTTCACAACAAACCACAAAACTTTTAAATGCATTAATTTAAACAGACATTTCACATACATAATTTGTTATCACAAACAAATTACATTAAGAACTTCAACAACAATCTCTACAACTTTATTGAGTCAATGAATGATGCTCTCGAAACTTAATACATTCACAGATCCTATGCATAAGTCTCTAGATCCCACAACAATAAACTCTACAAAAATCCAAATCAAATGGAGAGTCAAAGGCCCTTTGTTCATTTAAAAGCATCATATTTATTTTCGTGCTTATTGATTTCTTGATTTCAACTAGCCTAACATTTTAAATTCAAATTACAACCTTTGATATTCTCATTGTTTACAAAACTGACCATGGATGTAGAATTTTTATTAATTTCTCAAAATTTTCAAGTCCTCTGTTAAAACAAGCTAAACAATTGTGTAAATGGGCATAGGAAAATGCATGCCAAGTTTCGTCTGAATGCTCTTTTGAAAAAATAATACCCTATTTTTGTAATATTTGGCATTTTTGACAAAACTAATATATTTGAACTCCCAAATTCACTTCATTTTGTTGGCATATAATTTATTAAGTTGACAACTTTTGAATTTTCACTAAAATTGATGAAATTTGCATTGCTTCACAAAAATGCATGCCCGTGGTTTATTTCTTGGACAAAATGAGTAATTCAAATTGAAGAATGTATATTTTTTCATTTCACACCTTTATACATTTCCATGTGTTCAATTTGAGTTTTAAAAGTTGTATTTCTAAAAGATACTCACATTTTACCCACTTTTTACATCATATAAAAAATGCACGCCAAAGTTTCCACATGCATGATATAAGGAAAATATCCTGTTATTTTGTAATTTTGTATGCCGTGCCCATATCCCATGTCTTACATTTACTCGATTCATCTCTAAATCACACAATTTTCCTTTAAAACTATCCTTTGATACATGCACATAATCAATACCTAAAATGCACACAATCATTTCTTAATAAATCATTGTTGACATAGTAACCAACTTGATGAGAACTCTCTAAAGTTTTCATTTTTTTAGAGTTTGCATGTAATGATTGTTTTTACCTTAGTTTCAAAAAGTGGCACTATTGGTACTGCCTTTTTTTCCCGAGTTTAAAATTACCACATTTTGCAACCATGTTATTAACAAGCATCATAATATTGCAAACAAAATCCTTAAAATCGACCCTCAAATAAAAAATCCATGCTAAAAACAACACCATTTTTCAGGTTAAAATTGCAATTTCTTTGAAACTGTGGACTTAACAATCAGTACCGTTACAACTAAAATATTAAAATATCAATTCTCAAATTGAAAAGTGGCACCCCATTTTTTTCAAGGCTAAAATTATAACATTTTTGAAATCATGGCCTTGAAAATTGGTATTGTTGCCACCAAAATCTTAAATCAACTCCTAAATAAAAATTAAAAAAAGAAGAAGAGAAAATTGAACGGGGAGTGGAAGGTGGGGTGGCAATTCCTCCTGCCCCCCTCCTGAACTTGTCTCACTTTCCCCCTCCCATCCCCCATGGCTATACTAAACCCACAACTCCATAAAAGTAGCAACCATTGCTCCTTTCAATGGCAGTTGGACGGGGGGAGCCCCCTCCCCCTGAGGATATACAAAACCCATCTCTCAACATGTGGAGGGAGGGCCATGAAGGGTGGGTTGGGCTTGAGAGGAGTATGTAGAGGCTAGGTCAAGCTCATAAGGGGGCCATGAGGGGGTAGGGTTTATTTCTTGGCAAAATTGAATGGTTAAAATTGGAGAATGTGTCCTCGGATGGGGTGATAGTGAGATACACATGGCGCGACGCGGAGGAGAGGCACGACCAGCGAGGCACGAAGCCATGTGACGGGCTCGTGCCATCGCCTACCACCCCGAACCAACATTAAATTGCCATTACCATGGCGCAGATGACAATTAAACATCTCCCCTCTCCCCTCAAGCTTCATTTCATGGCCGGGTTATCTGTGCATGTCTTCTATCTCTGCGCGTGCTCCAATTGGCATCCCCCTCTGCGGCCTTCGTCTGAGCTAACTGTGAATTGCATGCTCATCACAACCCTGGTTCGACTCCAGGCTTTCTACCACTGTCTGGTGCACCTGGCATCCTCTATTCGCTACACGAAGAGCCTCATGCCGCGCCCTCGAGGGCGCCCGCGCAGAGGCTTTCCATGGAAACCTCGTCGGCCCTGTGTATCGCCCCCTGCTTCACCTTCCTCCTGCTCCTCTCCTTCCATTCAGCCTGAGCCAATTCTTCCTCCACCCCCCTCTCTAGTTGTTTCGCAGTTTGATAGCCTTACTATCATCCCCAGGCTGTCGTTTTCTTCCTCGTGCCATCTTCCTGACCCCCCAACGTTCGGGCCTCCTCTTGCACCAGTTCCTAACTTTGTTGGGAAGACTGTGGGAGAGCCACCTCCTTGCGAGCCTCGAAACACCAAGAACCAGTCCCCGAACTCTTTCCTTGACACACAGCTACGAGAAATCCTTGCAATTCTCTTCGGCTTGGTCTTCGAACTCCGCCAGGGGGTGGAGGATCTTCAATTCCGTCTACTTGTCATGGATGGAAAGGTAGCAGTCCTTCTCCAGCTCCTTTCCTCTCTTCAAAAGGCTTTCCCCTCGGACCTCGCAGGTGTGGCTTCGGTAGAGGAACCTAGTGGTGCGACCAACGAAGGGAATGCCCAGGCGCAGCGTTCAGCAAGAAATGAGAAGGACCAAGTCATGCACGAGGATATGGAAAAGGAGGTGGACACAACACATGACGCGTTGCAGGATACCTCGCCAGTTGTCGACAAGACTGAGGGAAGTGTGGACACTAGAAAGCAGTGGGCCGATCAAGTGACATACGTCGAGGAGGAGCCATGGTTCGAGGCTGTCCACGTCACCTGGCCAGGTTATCTGCCAAATGTCTGAGGTCATGAGGGCACTTCAAGTTTCATTAGTTTCTCTACTTTTTAGTTACTGTCCAGTTAGTTTCAAACTGTTTACTTAAACTATTACACAACTTATGTTTGACTTCCATGCTGGCTGGACTGATTTCCCCTCTGTTGGAGCAGTCCAATAACTACAGCAAAAATATTCTCTGTATTTTGTACCTCTTTTTGATCTTGAAAAGCCCATTATATATAATACCACTAACTTACAAAAAAAATAAAATTGGAGAATGTGTGTTTTTTTCATTTCACATCTTTCTACAGTTCTATATGTTCAATTTAAGTTTTAAAAATTGTAATTATGAAAAAATACTCAAATTCTTCCCACTTTTTACGCAATATACAAAATTAGTGAAGCCTAACAAAAGTGCATGTCAAACCTTCCACATGTATGATGTAAGCAGAATCTTCTTGTTATTATGTAATTTTTTATGTTGAGCACATAACACTCGTGTTTTACATTTTTTTTTTTTTTAAGTATTTTCAATTTTCTTTTTAATGTGTTTTTATTTTTTCATTTTTCTTGAAATTAAAAAAAAATCTAAATACATTTTTTAAAAATTCGTTTCTTCCCCTTCATCTTTAATTATGTTTTATTATTATCATTCATTTTTACTTGAAATGCTTTTTATTTCGTTTCATCTTTAATTATGTTTTATTATTATCATTCATTTTTACTTGAAATGCTTTTTATTTTGTTTATAAAAAGATATAATTTTTTCTCTTTCAAAGTTTTTTCTTTTATTTTTATTTATTTTGCTTCTTTTCTTAGTGTTTTTTTTAATGATTTTGTTTGGAATAGTATCGGGCTTTTAAGTCACAATTTGTAAATGTTGTGATTTTAAGTCGAGAAAAAAAAAAGGTGTTTGGTAGCATATCTTTTTAATTCGAGGGTTGATTTTAAAACTTTGGTTGCAATGATATCAATTTTCAAGGCGACAACTTAAAAAATGTTGTAGTTTTAGTCTTGAAAAAAAGAATGGGATTCCACTTTTCAATTTGGGGATTGATCTTTTAAGATTTTGGTTACAATACTGACTTTTAAGTCTACGGTATCAAATAAGTTGGAATTTAACCTAAAAAATAAAATGGTGCTACTGTTAGCGCTAGTTTTCGATTTGGTGGTCAATTTTAAGTTTTTTGTTGATAATATTACGAGGTTGTTACTACCATGGTTGGGAAATGTGGTAATTTTAACCCCCCCCAAAGAAAAAAAAAATAGTTTTACTTGTAGTGCTATTTTTTATTTGAGGATTGATTTTGGTGTTTTTTACCCTAAAAAATGTGAGTTTTTAAAATTAGAGTTCTCATTTTGAAATCAGAGTTCTTGTCAAATTAGTAACTATGTTTGTTTTTCACATTCAAATTACAACCCTTAATATTCTCAGTTTTTACAAAAATCTGCCAAGGATATATGTATAATTTACATTAATTTCTCAAAAACTCCAAGTCCACTATTAAAACAGCCTACAAAACTTTGTGAGTAAATTTAGAAAAATGCATGACAATTTTTGTACAAATGTCCTTTTCAAAAAATGATATATGTTGTTTTTATATTTCTATATCTTGAAAAAAAAATCTTATATCAGAATTCCTAAATTCACTTTATTTTGTTGGTATATAATCTATCAAGTAAACAAAAAAAAATTACATTACTTCACTAAAATGCACTAAAATGCATGCTGATGGTTTATTTCTTAGTCAAATTAAACTATTGAAAATAGAAAATGTGTATTTTTCATTTCACAACTTTGTACATTTCTATGCATTCAAATTAAGTTCTAAAAGTTGTATTTATGAAAAATACTCAAATTCTGCTCACATTTTACATAATGTACAAAGTTCATGAAGCCGAACAAAAATGCATGTCGAGTTTTCCGCATGTATGATATAAGGAAAATCTCCCATGTCTTACATTTTATTATAAGTTTTTTCAATTTAATTTTAATGTGTTTTTTTAACTTAAAAAAATTTAAATATATATATTTTAAAAAAATAAAAAAATCTTCTCCCCTTATTTTTTAATTATATTTTTATTTTTTTACTTTAAATGAGTTTTTATTTTATTGGTTTTTATTTTATTGTATTTATAAAAGACAAAATTTTCTCGTTTTCTTTTTCTTTTTATTTATTTCTTTTTTTTCATGTTTTTTTTAATGATTTTGTTTGGAACAATATTTGGCTTTTAGGTCATAGTTTGAAATTTATCGTGATTTTAAACTAATAAAAGAAGAGGGAACTATTGGTAGCATATTTTTTTTATTGGAGGGTTGATTTTAATATTTTGATGACGGTTTCAAAGAAGTTGCAATTTTGATCTAGGAAAAAAATGATGTTGCTATTAGCGTTGATTTTTTATTTGCGGGTCAATTTTGAGATTTTTTATGGCAATGTTACGAGGTTGTTAATGCCATGGTTGCAAAATGTGGTAATTTTAACCCCCTAAAAAAGGGTGCTAAAATTAACGACACTTTTTGATTGAGGGGTTGATTTTTGTGCGTTTTGAGCCAATTTGTGGGTTTTTAGTATTAGAGTTTTCATTACAAGGTCACAATTTTCGTCAAGTTGTTATCTATGTTTTTTTTTACATTTAAATTACAACCCTTAATATTCCTAGTGTTTACGAAAATCTACCAAGGATGTATAATTTGCATTAATTTTTCAAAAACTCCAAATCCACTTTTAAAATAGGATACAAAAACTATGTGAGTGGGTTTCGAAAAATGCATGTTAAGTTTTGTATGTCCTTTTAAAAATGTGATATATGGTGTTTCTATATTTCTATGTCTTGACAAAAACTCCTATTTCAAAATTCTCAATTTCACTTTATTTTGTTGGCATATAATCTATCAAATTGAGAACTTTTGCATTTATTACTAAAATTGACGAAAAAATGACTTGTTTCACTAAAATGCATACTCATGGTTTATTTATTGGATAAACTAAATAATTCAAATAGGAAAATGTGTATTTTTTCATTTCACACATTTATACAATTTTGTGTGTTAAATTTAAGTTTTAAAAATTGTGTTTGTGAAAAAATACTCAAATTCCACCTCTTTTTACACAGTGTACAGAGTTGGCTAAGAAAAATGCATGCCAAATATTCTAAATGTATGAAATAAGAAAAATCTCTTTGTTGTGAAGTAATTTTCTATGTTGGGCACAAAACACCCATTTTTTTAAATATTTTTTAAAGTTTTTTCAAAAATTAATTTTTTTAACATGTTTTTTTTAATCTTAAAAACATCTTCTTCTTTTTAAATTTTTTTCCCTTCTTTAATTGCAATTTTTTGTTATTATTTATTTTTATTTAAAGTGTGTTTTATTTTATGTATAAAAATACATATATTTTTCTCATTTTATAGTTTTTTCTTTTATTTTTATTCTTTTCTTAAAGTTTTTTTCTTTTATGATTTTGTTTGGAATGGAACTAGGCTTTTAGGCCATAGTTTGAAATGTTTTGTGATTTTGAGTCAAGAAAAAAATGGTAGTATTAATGGTACACTTTTTTGATTCTGGGGTTGACTTAAAATTTTTGGTTGCAAGGATACAAAAATGTTGTAATTTTAGCTTTAAAAAAAAGAGTGGGGTGACACTTTTGGATTTGGGGATTGATCTTTTAAGATTTTGGTTACAATGGTATTGATTGTTAAGTCCATGGTTTCAAATAAGATGTAATTTTAACTTTGAAAATAAATGGTGTTGCTATTAGTGTTGTTTTTTTATTCAGGGATCAAATTGAAGTTTTTTGTTGGAACTATTATGAGTTTGTTACTTCCATGGTTGCAAAATGTGGTAATTTTAATCCCGAAAAAAAAGGATGCTACTAGTACCACCACTTTTCAGTTCAAAGGTTGATTTTGGTGTTTTTGACCCAAAAATGTAGGTTTTTAGGGTTAGAGTTCTCATTTTGAGGCCACAATTCTTGAAAAGTTCGTAACTATATTTGTTTTTCATATTCAAATTACAACCCTTAATATTCTCAGTGTTTACAAAAATCTACCAAGGATGTATAATTTGCATTAATTTCTCAAAATGTCCAAGTCCACTATAAAAACAAGCTACAGAACTATGTGAGTGGGTCATGGTATTTTGTAAGGATTCTAATATTATACCTATGTATAGTATTCTAGGCGACTATTTTGATTTGAAAAATCATACATATAGATTGTAGGTGAATATTCAATACAAAACATATAATTTATTATTAAAAATTGTAAAATTTTGGTGAGTGTTATCAATATAATCATATCTAAGTAAATAATAGGTGACTTTTAAACCAAATTAACGATTTTTTTTGTCAGAAAATGGCCAAAAAATAGCCAACTGGAAAAAATTCATCCCTAAAAAATACCCTGGAGTGGGTTTAGAAAAATGCATGCCAAGTTTTGTACAAGTGTCCTCTTTAGAAAGTGATATATGGCGTTTGTATATTTCTTTGTCTTGACATAAACTTATATATCAGAACTTCCAAATGCACTTTATTTTGTTGGTATATAATTGTCAAGCCAACAAATTTTGTATTTATCATTGAAATTGACGAAAATTGCCTTACTTCACTAAAATGCTTGCCCATGGTTTATTTCTTGACCAAATTAAATGATTCAAATTAGAGAATGTGTATTTTTTCATTTTACACCTTTCTACATTTTTACGAGTTCAATTTAATTTTAAAAAGTTGTATTTGTGAAAAAGTAATCAAATTCTAACCACATTTTACACAATGTACACAGTTCGTGAAGCCTAACTAAAATGCACATCGAATCTTTCACATGTATACTATAAGTACAATATCCTTTTTGTTAAAGTAATTTTCTATGTTTGGCACTATTGTGCCCACAACAATTCCCCCTTCATTTTGAACAAAATTAAGGCTCCCCCTTATTAAATTTTGAAAATTATTACTATTGTTACTTTAGTTTTAAGTCTTGACATGAGGTTTTATGGTTGTACAATTTACAATTTTGTTATGATTGTAACGAACCCCTTCGTTAGGACAACAAGCAAGGCATAACAAGTACAATTTTTTTTTGAATGCAAGGCAAGTAATGTCGAATACACTCAATCATCACAACTCGATGGTGAACACAAAACGCGTAAGTCACACAACATACAACATAATGACCTAGTATACTAGCACATCATGCAACTTAAGCAACAGACAAACATTCAATTAGGCGAAGAATAAAAATGACTAAGCTTACTGACAACATCAAGATCAACCAACGCAACCAACATCAATGACACAAGTGACTAGAACCTTTACGACGAGCAAGAAACCAATCACATTAAAACATTACAGAACCAAGTATAAACATCAATTACAATGAACAACAACACCCTCATCAGGAAGCGCATGACCCAAGCCATGTATCATATGCGCTTATTGATCAACACGTACAATGATCCTATTCAAGGAATCATGTCACCACATTGCGACAAGCGTACTAGGAACCCAAGCGCAACGCAAATAACTCTAAAGATTTATCCAAACATAAATTCCAGCATTGCCCGAAACCAACTAGCAGTGTCACACATTAAACAAAAACTATAATGAAAGCACTCTATTCAATCAAGCCAAACAAGGCGCAAGGAAATCTACACACAAAACATAGTTAAATTGCAACTATCTAGAAGTATCTTATTAACATTTTACCATCCTAGGACTATTCAAGCTCAAGCATCCAACCTCAGCTACTATGAAAACTTATGATAGTACTTCCCCGCCTTCTTTTAAAATAAGAAAACCCTTTAAACATCATAAGGCACTGAAGTACCTCACAATCTATTAATTATTATTTCCCCTTAATAAATTATAAATGCCATATAGCCATGTTTCTCTACTTTTCCAAAATACTACCTTTTAAACATCATGAAGAATAAAACAACTTATAATTAATAATTACAATTTATCCGATAAGGGATTCCATGGACAACATTAATGAATTCAACATGTCCTCATTTAGTTCCCTGTTGTAAAGGAAATTAAAACTAGTATAAGTGATAAACGCAATGATCACCATTAAACCATTAATCTAATGCAAAGGCAGTTTGTTAAACTATTTGAAGGAATAATTTCCATAACCATAATGGAATCATTTTAACTGTTGTTAAAAGAGAAACGATTAAGTTGATGCAAAACTATTGAACTATTAAAACTATTACTCATACTTCAACTGTTATATAACTATTATAATCACAATTAAATGGAACCATTAAAGATGATGCCAAACTATTAAAACTATTATAACAATTAATCATAATTTAACTGTTATCTAACTATTATGATCCCTATTAAAATAAAACTATTAAAACTGAAGAAAAACAATTAAAGCGATCAACTACTAATCACAATTAACTGTTTTCTAACTGTTATAATCACCTATTAAAATGAAACTATTAAAATTGAAACAAAACAATTAAAGAGATCAACTGTTAATCACAATTAACTGTTATCTAATTGTTATAATCACAATGATAATGGGTACCATAACTGTTTTAATCACAACTGTAAACAACGTCCATCATCAACGATAATCTGTTGTGTACACAATTGTTTAAATTGTTCCATACACTCGTTGTCATTATTACCTCACTGCCGAAATCGCTACCACTAAATCACCAAAGTCATCGTTGCTATTTACGGTTATAAATATATGAATATTTAATTGTTTCTTGCCATTTCTCTGTCATAACACAGTAGTATAAAAATTTAGCTAACTCCATATTCACCGCCGAAATTGCCACTATAATTCATTAATGCCTTCACCCTGACATCTCTGCCACAATGAATACAAATCCCTAGCCCATGATCTAGCTTTCAACTTGGTCAAAACGACGGGTCACTGCCCCAACAAAGCTAAAGCTCAGTCGCTATAGGTGAGGGCGAGGGAGGCGTGGAAAGAGAACGCAGGCCAAGCGATTCTACAGGAGTGGAGAACACGCTCGTTGGGCGAGCTCGAGCTATTTAGAAGCTGGAAAAAAAACACATCCATCAAATGGGCTGGGCCAAGGCAAGAATACATATCAGGAAATTTCATATGATAAATTAAGTATGCAAAGGTAGCTTGTATATCCGGATCACAATCGTGAGAGCCTAAGTCTTAACGCGTGGAACTACTGGGTGTTCATCTAGCTAGATGCTCGCTCTAGAACCCATCCATCTAGAATTGAGGAATTCATTAAAAAAAATCAGGGTTAGGTTTATATTCCTCTATAGTTTCATCTCCATCCTTTAGTAAGAACAAGATCTAGGTGATATCACATGCCGAGAGATATTAAATTGGAAATAAGAGCCAACACAAGAAGTGGTAAGTAAGTGCCATCACAGTTGGTAAGTAAAGGCCATTGCTAAGGTCATAAATCAGAGTGGTGGCCAACTAGAGAGAGTATGGGGGATCCACTAGTCAAGATCTGGTCACACATGGACAATTATTCTCGAGCATGGGGTATTGCAACAGGTGATTGAATTGAAGGTGGTCAGATGGAATGTGTAATTGCAGACGTGAATAGGATAACGCCTGAAATGTAATCTGGGTTTCTCAGTGTGCAATATAAACGTGAAAATGCACCATTAGCATTCTTAGTGGTCTTAGTTAAAGTTGATAGAAAAATAATCGTGGTAATGTTGGAAATAGTTGAAAGGTGGAAATAATATAGATCGAGAAATATTAATGTTTAAGTAGAGGACTGCGATTACTGTTGAATCGTTCAAGAGCCAGATAGGGAGTATGCAAAGTGCATGCAATCCTCTCAGAGAATACCTTGGCTTGTTTAACGACAGAAGCCGTGAAAGAGAATCCATTGAAAGGCCATGGGAAAGGAGATCTTAATCATGACTAACGACCAATTTACACAGTGAAAGGATGGATGTTCAGAGGCCACTAAAGGTTAACAGAACGTAGCTTGCAACACTGCGAGAATCTTTATTACTAGGCCACTCTTGCAAATGGGGAGAAAATAAAAAAATAAAACTAAAGAAACAAGAAGGTGACTTCATCTACACTCGCATAACTTCGTGAAAAGGAGACCCAACCATTTATGCACAAGAGAAGGACATAAGATCATGTACATAAAATTTTAACTAAATTATCAATAACAGAGGAAATTTTAAACTAATTTACCAATGAAATTTACACCTACGTACCGTATCCGAAGGCGAAGAAAATTAGGTCGTTGTCCCATGCTTGCTCTCTGTCTAGCTCCTACTTGCCAACTGCTGATACCTCACCAGTACCTCCAAGCCAACGCTAGGGGTACTTTTCTTCCCCTAAGACCCCTGAGCCGCAAAGGGGCCGCACACACAATACTAGAGAATGCTAGCTCCCAGCTCGCCTCGCAAGGTTGAGCTACCACTCTTTATCCGAGCTGGGTATCCCAACTCAGTCAAGATAAATTATGGCAGCGTAACCTTACACATACCAAACATGATCCATACTCCTCCTCCACCATCCTTTTTATAGATTTTTTTTAGTGATTCCTTTCCCAAACCCTCATTAGATTCTTTTTATTAAATTTAATTAGGAAAACCCTCCCCCATACACATGTCACCCGATCCCCTAGTTGCACTATAAAATCCATTTATTAATTAATTAAATTTTCTTATTTCCCTCACCCACCTAAAAGCGTTCCTAAAAATTCTCCTCGATGTCCCTTTATTCCCTTACATTTCTTAAATGACTGACGCCTTTCCTAAAACCTAGTTGAGTTCATAATTAGAAGGTTCGAAAGACTAGATTCCCTACTATGTTAGACATTCCCCTTTTCCTTAAGTTTCCCTTTTTCTTCTAAATTCAGATTTAGCAAGTTTAGATATAAACAACAATTTACCCTTTTAATAAATTAATCCTCCATTAAAATTTAACTTTAATTATTAATGTTTGAATTTTGTTTACCCCCTTCTTGTTAAATGTCTATTTAGTTTTTTTTGTTCATAGGTTCTACTTAGACCTAGGTTTTAAATTCACTAGGCTTGGCGACAGTTCTTAAGGGAAAAATTTGTTATTAAACTTTACTCATAACATCATTCATTTTAAGGCCAACCAGGTCCTAAGGAGGCATATTTTTCTAGGTACTAGGTTTATTAACTTACCATAGTTAAAATCACGACGTGCCCTTTAGGATGCACTATGTGCTCCAAGGGTGCCACTCACCCGCATTCCGGTTTTATTTGTGCAACGTTCCCTTCAAGACGCACTACGTGATCCAAGGGTGCCACTCGCCTCTTGACTGAATTTGGTAGACGTCAAACCCCTGGAGTCAATACTCCGTCAGGTGACCTTGTGGGAGACTAAGGGCCTCTAAGGAATAAGGACCTTGTCTTATTACGCGCCCCTTAGAATCATCGTGAGCGACTGTCACAGTCTTCCTTCACGAAATTGTGGATCTCTCGAACTAGGTAATCGTTAACCTATAGTTCGAGACACGACGAGAGTGCTAGTAGGATGTGGCATGGTTGCTGCCACACCTCTCCCTCAATGTATCTAGTTGTCGTGCGTGGCCCCTTTACTCCTATTGTGTGTCTGGTTAGCAAGCTACCGTCAACCTGCATCCACTAACGAAATGTGTCAGCGATAACAATCGACATCATAATATCTAGTCCTATGTCACATCTGTAATATAAAAAACATTCAACCCATAACATGTCCACTCCCTGATTCAATCCGGAGTCCAGGGAGATCCATCAATTCCATCGACATCCTTTAACGTCCAGAGTCCTGCTCATAGGAGAAACTAGTCAATAACACTTGTCGATATAAATATAGCAAAATAACATATCATCATATCCACAACATCTCATAGTATAATAAAAAACAACCAATCGTATATGAACCAGATCACTTGCACACAAGTGTCCTCAAAGAATAAGTCCAATCAGGTGTGCGCAAGAGTGGGATGTTACAATGATGGTTATTATTAGCTTCCTCTTTTTCTCTAGTTTTGCTTTTTTTGATGTCGAATTGGATATGTAAGTTTTAGTATTCTTTTTGTTTTGAATTTGATTACATTTATTATTTGTGATAGGTCATAGATCAATGTGAAATTTACTTTTAATACACTAAGTGGATTTTGTTCCAATCATTAATCCACTTATCCAAACTCCATTGTAACACACACATTAGTTCACCTTAAAGAGTTAGAGGTTTTGCATTTCACTTCACTCAATTTTGTCATTTCTCAATTTTGAGCTAACCATCATTTTCTACTCATCAAGAGCTTTTCAATGATATAATTTTTTTCATCATTCCTAGTTTGAGACACAACGTTATGGCCCTTTGAAGTTTGTGTACTATCGTTGTATTATGATGACATGGAAGATTACTTGTCTCCCATATTCACATGTCATAACAAGAATATTTCTTAGCAAGCATGGATGCCATGTGACATACCATGTGACGTATGTTGTGTGCAATCTCACTTGAAAAATGAGTTGGCATATGCATTGGTAGTGTCTGTTGGTATTTGGATCTAGATTCTCACAATATACATTTTATGTAAGTTTATCTGGATGCATTTGGTCCTAGATGCATCACCACAGATCCATATACATTATTTTTGGATACATTTTTTATTTTATTTTATTTTATTATTTTACTTATTTTGTTTTTTAATTTCATTTATTTGGTCTTTATATGTATCCAGATATCCAAAGTCTTTCATAAATCATGACATTTGAATATTTTGGATCCTGGATATCTTTAGATCTGGATGTTTCACTCTTAGAATTTTTCAAAACCTTCCTGATTTTTCGGATCTTGGATGTGTTTATTTATTTTAATTTTAATTTATTTTATTATTTGTTTCTATTCATTTTTTTTTATATATATAGAGAGATTTAGATCTAAACATTTCAATTTTCAATACTTTTTAAAACCTTCTGGATTTTCCAAATCCCAGATGTGCATGTATGAGCATTTGGGAAAAACATTAGCACGAGCTTTACATTCTACTATGGTAACAAACTACTATTGTAACAAAAAGTCCATGGCTTCACACACAAAACACTATGGTAAAAATAAATAATATAAGAACATTGAACTCTTCGTCATCGAAATTCATCACTAGTGTTGGTTCATGTTGTCATTGATGCCAATGGTTTGATTGATTGATGTCAAGTGATTGATTGATGCCAAATGATTGATTGATTGAATTGAACTCTTCGTTGTCAGAATTCACCCATTCCAAAATGATAGAGGTCATTCTGATAAACTCCTCTCGACGATGATCAACCATTTTGATCAACTCCATTCTGATCAATCTCTTTTGACAATGATTCACTCTTTCCAATCAGGGCATTCTCGACCCGACCAACTCCTTTCCAACCCAATCATATCTTTTTTATCTGACCATCTCATTCCGATCTGATCCACTCCTTTCCCACCCGATCATATCTTTCCGACCTAATCATATATTTTAGACCAATTTTTTCCTGATCCAACCAACTATTCCTAATATGATCAACTCTTTCAGACCTGAGCAACTCATTCCTGACCCAACCAACTCTTCTTGACCACATTCAAGATACCTTTTTTAAATGACCATATCTTGGGCTACAAGTGTCAGAATCAGGCCCATGATACCTCGTTGGAAAGGTATCAAGTAGAGGAATGCAATGGTAGAGGTATATAGGTCAGAAACATGACAAAAAATACAAAAAATTATAGAGAACAATAGAACATGAATTTGGGGGGAAAATGGACCATGCAGACTTCAGGTAACCATATCCAGGGCTACAAGCAACAAAATCAAACTCAGGATAGCTTGTCGGAAAGCCCGAAGAGAGTAGAACATGATAGAACAACAATAATCAAAATATTGAAGGTAGAATGTGTCAAAAAAAATAGAATACAAAAGAGGCATGAATTTGTTTGACGAACGAGCTATGCTATGTTCTAATAGTCATATCTCAAGCTACATGAGTCAAAATCAAGCCCATAATAGCTTGATGGAAAGATGAGTAAGAGGAGAAGAATATCAGATGAACTTAATCAATAGGCTAATGACAAGAAAACCCAAAATATCTTGAGGAACATAAGATGACACTAATGGGAAGAGTTAATAATATTTTTAATTTTTTTTAACGAATATAATTTGTAAACTTCCTTAGGAAGAAAATAACCACCTACAAGACTCTTCAGCTCCTATTTATAACTCTCTCATATTCATTTTTGAAAAATGTAAAAGAAATTCAAAATTACAAATGAAAAAATGAAAGGGGAAAATGAAGTGAACAATCACTAGTGTTGGATCATGTTGCCATTGATGCCAATGGTTTGATTGATTAATGTCAAGTGATTGATTGATTCCAAAGGATTGATTGATTTATGATTTATGTAATGTAATATGAATTTTCCTTGATGAGAATGCATAGATAAAGATTGATCAATGAGTTGTCATTGATATGATGAAGATGGATCAATGAGTTGTCATTGATACATGATGCAGATGGATCGATGTGGTTTCATTGGTATATTATGCATTGTTGGAAAAATGTATAGATGACTCATTATTGTCTTATCATGATTGATAAGGTGCACAAATGGATGAACTCCAAAGTGGTCCCCTTATGGTGAAGGCCCTCACAGGAAGACGCTTTGTGGATTGAGTTATCCTAGAAGAATGGTTGGAGGACCCATGCTTGTATGTGGAATAATGAGATGAAGATCAAGGAAATTGTTGGTGAAACTATCCTATATGGATAGTGCATGTCATGCCATTTCTGGTGGTATGTGGAATGTCACATAACTCCTCATGGTTTGAGAGTTATGACCTTATGAAGATGAAGGACCCCCACATGAAGTCTTGAAGCCCCCAAGGTCAAAGAAATCAAAGTGACCTAAAAGAATAAATCATTATTTAAATGATAAAGTAAAGTGACAAAGTCAAGGTGGATTATTTAAATAATAAAAGGAAGTGACAAAATCAAGAAATGATAAATTAAGGTGAAAAAATCAAGAAGGAATATTTAAATGATAAAGTATTGGAGAACTTTCTATTTATGGAAAGTGGTTAACCCTAAAATAAGGAAAATAGGTTAAGTGACCTAGAAATGG
>ML787259.1:130158-141119 GCA_009831015.1 Picea engelmannii
TGAATGGGTTCGTCCGAGATAATTTCTTCAATATAGGCCATGGGAGGAAGTTCAGGTCTACTAGGTTTTCAGACAAGCTACGTCCTTGCCATGGACAATGCTCGCTCAAAGTTTTGTTGTCTCTTTCTGCACGTAGCTGAAGCATACCAGGGAGCCCCCCTACGGGGCTTGCCTCATTCCCTTGGCATTTGGAGGTGCCAAGCAGTGGCTCTGGAGGAAATTAGACAATTACAGTCACACCAGAGCTCAAGGATGCTCCAATGTTGTGGCTTCAGCTCCAAATGAGCCCCTTCCTCTCCAAAATTGAGTAAATTCAGAAAATGGTTACTGAAACATACCTGAGATGGATTCTCCCATAGGGGATGATTCTAACTTCATGGGGATCTCTAGTGCCTCATCCTATGAAGCAATCTTCTATTGCATCAGAGGAAATATGATGTGTGGTAAGAGGGAAGCAATGAACCATTCCTTGTTCTGCTCATCTGGGATCTAGAAACTCAAATGGCCTGTCAAGGTCTTAAATCTATGATCAAACTCCCACATAGGTTCAATGATTTTCTTCTTGATTTATTTTATCTCTGTAATGAACTGCGATTATGAATTAGGTTTCTTGAATTCAACAATTAGTGTAGTCTTAATGACATTTAGCGATTTCAGTGCAGTTCCTTGGACAAATTTTATGTACCAGCTCAGTGCGCGATCTCTTACAGTAGTAATGAGATGATCTCATTTAACAGCTTCATCGATGATATTCTTAATACTCCATAATGTTTCACATAAAAACCAGTGCTGATCAGGATCTTTAGATCCATCTCCTCTAAAGGTGGGTAACCTCATCTCATTTGTCACAGGTCTTCCTAGGTTTCCTGACTGAGTATGTGGTGGACTGCTAGTGACAGTGCTAAGAGCGCTCTGGTGACTTTGATTACTCTGATTACTTAATGTTGTTGAAACAATAGGAGGAATAATAGTACTTACTTCAATAGTCGACGCAGTTTCTGAAGTTTATGGCTCTTCCTAGTGAGGTTCTTCAGCTTTCCCTTCCTCTGCCCTAGCAGATTCTGAATGCTCTTTGTCTGTCAGATCTGCCTCTTCTCCACTATAGAAAGCCTCATCCCTGTAGGTCTTCTTAAACAAGTTTTCAAGAGGGACTTCTTTGAATTCTCTCCCACTGTGCGTATGTCTAGCCTCTGTGTCGTTGTCGCTGTTTGAGTTCTTGAACATTAGCCTTATACAATCCGACCAACTACTATATCTTCAATATGTTCTTCTCATGTAATAACATCTTGATCTTCAACTTCAAAAAGTTTATAAATTTTCCTCTGGGTCCCTTAAAGAAATACCCTCAACTTGGCTATATGACTCTACTCTGTTAACAAAAAAATCGGTGATATACCCTCCAATGCTACTATCAAACCAATGATCTACTGCTCTTGACACGACATTATCAACTCTCTTTACCTTCTTGATCAGTGCCGATGTCCAAACCACAAGTGGTCTAGATATGATCTCAAATTGGGTGTCTGCTAACCTAGCTAGCCACTCGTATAACACCTGATGAATTCCTCCAAATAAAATCTTGTGTATATCAATAAATATATATCTTCCCAACCAATCCTCTGTACTAAGATTAGGGTTCTTGTTCTAGGCTTCAAAAAAGTCCTTTTCTTGATCCTCTATCCACTTTTGAATCTCTGACTTCGATGGAAACCACCTTGACATCCCCTCAAGAAGGTTCATGTCCCGACAACAGAACCATTTGTTGGCACAGGGGTAGACCCAGGGTTCAGCTCCAAGAGAGCACCAACAATCCCTAACTACTGACCCTTTCAACAACACCTGCGAGGTAGATGTAGTCTCACCCGAAGTAGCTATGGGGGGTTGCATGACACAAATGTCTACAACCAAGGGAATACAAAGTGCATCCAATACAAGAACAACACAACATCTAGATATCAATTGCCAGCTTAGATCTACTTTGCACAACTATCTATCATATCTAACACAATAATGAAATAACAATATATCCATAAACAAGAGAACACAACATCAATCACACACAACACAAAGATGTATGTGGTTCACCCTCTCCCTAGGGCTACATCCGCAAAACTGTGATTTATAATATATTAAGATGAAAGTGTACAGTTCTTATCTGTGCTCTTAGATAACAAATCTTCTCTCTTCCTCTCTGTCTTCCCTCCCTGCGCACCCAGTTGCAGGGTTTATCTTCGCACCCAGCTGAAGATCTTAAAACACAAATTTCCCTCACTTCTCAATGCTTCTCTGCCCCACTACAATGATCACTCATAACAATCACGAACTTGGAATGACAATAACAACAACAACCAACCCATCACAGGTCCTCTTGACCTTTATTTATACATTACAATAGCTCACCGATAGCCTTAGGCCAAAACCTAAGTGTCAAAACCCTAGATACAAAAACCCTAGGTGTCTAAAACCCTAGGTCAACTTGACCCACGTTTTCAGGGCTTCCCCAGCCTGTCTTTCCTTCCTTCTCACGCGAAGCTCCAAAGAATCCAACAGTGTATTTTTCCTCTTGCTAAGTTGTCCATGATTCATCTTCCTTGCTTATCTATCCATCCTCGATCTCCTCGTCCAACGGATTGCTTTCTCTTACTTCACAGCGTCTTTTCTACTCTTCTGCTAACTTCGACCCAGTATTAGTCACTATGTTTTCTGTGCAGTTCACATTCCGTATTTTCTGCTTTAATCTTTGCTTACTTCCATACCCAAGGGAAAACAAACCTCTTGTGTTGTAAATCCAGGTTCATATTTTTCTATACATGACCAAGAGGAGGGTTTTTATGTTGATAATGGAACACTTCGGGTCACACTGTGGTTATTTCAGGTTCTCATTCTCCTATCTCATCTTTTCCATCACAAGGAATGGAAGAGGAACCTATGGGGAAAGACATTAATGTTGATCATTGTGTTAATGAAGAAAATATGGGCACCCATGACATGAATCCTTCCTCACCCATGGATAATTTGGAAGTAGTTTCTTTTGATTTGAACTGTCATGCTATTATCAATTCTCCTAGTTCAATCAAGATAGAGAAATCATTTTTTCCTACTGCTGATGGATTAGTTATTGAAACTTCTTATTATAAGAATTCTTTTTATTTTATTCTCTCTTCTAACCATGAGCATGTGTTGAAAGATATTTCAGATTCTCATATTTTGCAAGAGAAAAATAACCGTGTTGGTCATTTCACTCAAGGAGAATAAATAGACATACATGACATATCTCTTTTATCACAACAATCCACATTTTTCTTGGAAGAGGAAAACCATGTGGAGGAATAATGCGTTGATTGTGAATACAATCCTAGGGTAGATCCTACCAATTCACAATCAGTCACTAATATGATTGAGGAAGAGGAAATACCATTAAGGGAGTCACTTTTTGAAAACATTTCTTGTTCAAGAGAAGCTTTTAATTCTCTTAATTCTTCCACGTATAATTATTTGTATCATGATCTCTTTAATGGTTTAACTTTGTAGGAAAATACCCACCATCCTATTCAGATAAAATCAATGGGGCTGACCCATTTTAAAGTACTTGATGGTGGCAAGGTGCATATGGAAGATAGATAGGATTAGACCTCTTCCATTGAACTTAGTACAACTATCCCATATCATCTGTTTTCATGGGATGAAGGAGATCTTGTAGAAGATGTATCTCAAACCATATCTCTTTCTTCTTCATCTTCATTTTTTATTAGTAGAGAATATTCTTGTTCAAGTAACCCTTTAGTTGAGATTGTTAATACTAGTAGATTTCACCATTGTCTTTAAGACATCTCTTATGCCATGGTGGAAGCTAGTCCATGTGTAACCTTTGATCCAACTAGTTTATCTCAAGTTGATGGTTGCTTTAAGTATGAGAGCCCGAAAAGGCTTGCCAAGACAATGAGGCTCTTCGGTCTACACCGACGGTTATGTTAGGCCCTCATTCTTTTGGTTTTCATTTAGGAATAAACAAGTTTATCAACACAAATATTCTCTTATTGAGTACACTTCATTTATATTCTATACATGGTTCTCATTTGGCATGCTATTTTTCCTTAAACTCCCCCCATCAATTCTATGTTAGTCATGGTATATTTTATGATTGAATCGAAGTATGGTTGGAGGAATATTACTCAATGAATGTTCCCATGAATCTTCACTTTCACATATTTAATATGATGAATAGAGTTTTTGGTGTTTTAATTCTTCCTACTTTTAGCCTATTTTATTCCAAGTTCTGTCACTAATTTTTTCTCATGAACATATGTGTACTTGATTGGGATTATACAAATGGATACATTGGCATTACGAATTTACATAGCTCATTATTTTCATCCATTGTAGCATAGGATATGAGTAAGATATAATAGGCTAGTTTCTCTCCCTTGCATAGTTTAGCTCTGGTTTCTAGTTTTTTAATCAATTTTCTGTTTTTCTTTTCCTTTTATTACTGCTGGATGAACAACGATTGAAATTGTCATCAAAGACGGAAGGAAATAAAAGGCTTTCCCACTGATTTTTTTCTATAAATAATTTTTTATATATAGGAAAAAACAAAATTATTTCATTCTCAAGCCTTCCTATGTGCTCGGGTAATTTTCAAATCAATGATTCCATGCATGATCACCATGTCAAAACCTTTTTCAAGCATTTTTTCACCTTAAAAATGGTTCTTTTAAATAAAGGATATTATTTATTCTCTCTTTTGGTGAAAATGGACACTCATACTTACCCCATAATTATTTCAACATGATTCTAATTGGAAGACTTTGCTTGATTGAGTGTCTTTTGAGATTTGGGCTTGTTGTCCGATACATAGTGAATGGAAATTTTGAGTGATTAATTCTACCCATCTGAAATTCAAGCCACTCCAATTCTTTGTAATTTATTTCCATGATTATTTTTTGGTTTGGATTATTCAAATGGTTTTATTTCCCATTAACTATTTTCTTCGATTATTTTCAACCAACATAATTTCCCGTATAGAATTTTCTTAACATAGTGATCTTAGATGATTTTTATTGCTTTTGAGTTATTTTATTTCAGTACTTTTAGCTTTAATCAATATCTTTCCAAGTTATGCATAAATTGATTTTTCCAAGTACTTTAAGATAATTGATTCAAAAGGTACTTTATATCTTAAAGTACTTGGAAAGATAAATTGATAAATTGATTCAAAAGGTACTTTCAGTACTTGGAAAGATATTATCGGAATATCTTGGATCTTTCATACTAATGAGATTGTTGATTATGTTTTTTGGATTATATGCCTGATTCTTTGGATGAAAAACCTATCTAGTAGATAGAAAAGCTACATACTCTTCTAGTCCAGTTCATTTTTTCTATATTCTATGCAATATATAAGCTTGAGGAAGTGAAATGCATAATTTCTCTACTTGGAACACTCTCAGGAACTTGAGGATATCAATTTCATGGATTTTCCCATCATGACAAACATCAACTTATCACCTATTAGAAATCATACCTTACTCACTTCATTCATTGATGATTTATAATTCTATATTTCATTCATGATAGGGGAATCAATCCATTTAGGCTAAGATTTGAGATTACTTGGGCCTTTCCAAAGTTTCGTAATTGATATCATGTTTTCCTCTTTCCTCTAACAAGGTTGAATATGATTATACTAATGCTTCACATCATTATCATTAATAATTAGAGGAATCATATACCTTGGGGTGAAATGTTAATAATTTTGAATGAGGTTTTTATGAAAAAGGATTGGTAGTGGACATGTATCTTTTGACCATGAATAGAATTATAATTGTGTGGTTCCATTCATTTAAATTGATTGATTCTGATTGTAGGAACAAGATAGTGTGTCTATGGGATCTAAATCTCACAATAATCAACGACACTAAGTCTCATGTCAAAGACAATATTGTGCGAACACACATATTGTTTATCTCTTATGAAGAAGGTTGTGATATTTGACTCAATGAACAACATATGGATACTTGATGACAACATTGGCACATGCATAAGTTTATGAAAACCAATTTAGTTCCATTTTACATTACCTTAGCACGCTTTTCTTGGGTTTAGTTTTAATTTTGGTCTTTATTTTTCCTTTTAGTCTAATTCCATTTTAATAAGTTGGTAATTTAAAGGAAGAGTTTTTCCCAAACTATCAAACAACTGATCATACCATTTTATTTTGTTTTGCAGATTAGGAAAGGACCGATGCAACCAACAACTCAATTTTTTTTCTCTTTAATGAAGGAAACTTAGGAAAGTGTTAATCTAAACTTGGTTGCTTAGATTCCTTTGTGACAATTTTTTTTAATTAACCAAGAATGTCACCAACCCAACAATTGATCAGAAATATAGTCTTATTCATATGTTGATATATGATCTAATGGATATTTGGAGTCATTTTAATGAATATGTTTGATGACCTATATAACTATGATATCCCCTTTTTGCCTCGTCAGATTGAATTGTTTGAATTTTTGGGATTAATAATTATTTTTGATGGCAAGGAGAAATTGGTTCTTGGGTGTGAAATATGAAATGTAATTTATGTTATTGAAAAATTCATTGTTTTTGAATATGCAAAGGAATTGTTCATGTCAAGAAATATTTAAAGCTTATGGGTTTGTGGAATATTCATGTGAGTGAAACTAAAAATCTATTTTGACTAAACTTCTCCACTGACCCACTTTGTTATGTTCCCGAAATCTTTTTCTTGTTTCACTAAATGAAAGAGCAATTGTATGTGACAATTAGATTAGAGGAATGTGTTGCAATTTTTTTTACTAAATCATCAATTCTCGTAATCTTGCTTGTTCTTCATTTCAAATCTTTACCCTAGGAATATTGCTATTGGGTTTTATGTTCAATGGTTAACATTTCTTGCAATTATTGTTCTTGGCTTACTTTCTAAGATTTTATTGAGAATGCATTTATTAATAATGCTCATGATCTATATTATGCTACTGGCCTATCTTTCATGATTAATTATTCCCGTAATGACTAATAGAGTGTGCTTTTGATTCTTCTCTTAGTTTGGTGCAATCATTTTCTTTATTTTGATTTGTACATAAGTTTACTTTCTTTTTGCTTAATTTTCAACCATGGAAGTGGGTTCATATTATTATACCATCAGAGGTGGAGTCTTAAATTTATCCAATTCCTTTGGGCATTTTAACAATCTGCAATTAAATCTCAAATTTGTTGGTCAATGAAAGCCTGGTTAGATATCGATTTTCTTGATCCATGCTTATCGTAGTCTTGCAGGTTTTTGGTCCTAGATTTTTTTCTTAATGGGTCTTAGCTTGTGTGAAAAGTTTATTTAATAAAGTTTTTTCCCTTATTACAATTCTTGGAGCTGGAACAATGATTTCTTTGTGTATATCATTCATACTCTATTGCTACCACCATATTTATTACTTGTTTCTTGGTTATGTTCTTATTTTTCAACCATTTTTTTCATTATTTTAATGACTGAAATTCTAGATTTATACTTCTCTTAGTTTAGTTTTCTTTTCATGAATTAGCTTCAGTTTTATTGCTTTCTTTCTTCTTGTAAATATTGCGTCCACCCTTTATTTTGAATGTTGGTATGTTCCCTGAGCTGATTTGACTCCTTAGTCTTCCTTGAGGATTATTTTAAATTTGAGTGATGGCTTGGTCCAATTATGGTCACATACTGAAGAAATATTTTACAGGCCATACGATGCATGTGTTTCTCTATCTGAATGAACATTCATGAAGTTCCTAGCTGTAGGTATGGATTAATAGTTGTGCTTGAACACATGTGCCCATTGAGCATACCATGATAATCCACAAGTATAAGAAAGTGTCTATCTAGCTTTTCCTTTGATCTCCATTCACTTCATATTAATAAAATGGCCAATACTATGTTGGTTTTTAGGGACACCTGTGACCTAAACTAAAATGCATAACATCTACTCATCAAATCAAAGCAACTCTCATATCAACCTGCTTCCGACACACCCTATGTGCATATGGATATCTATATACAAATCTAAAAGGGCGAGCATATTTTGAAATAAAAAGGAAGTTGAAAGAACTGTTAATAGTGTGGGAAGTACGAGTAAACCCGTCGGGGATATGGGCATATGCTGGAAGTGGGGATATGCTTGTACGATACCAATAAAACTTTAATGGGATATGGACACTCGCTGGCACCAAAGTAATGTTGGGAAAATATATATGAGGAACACACTTATGTATACGTTTGATTGTTATAAAAGTGAAAACCCATGGTTAAACCAAAACTAATCTGAAGTGTGTAGCCAGTAAAAGAATTTACTTCATTATGTGGCTCTTTGAAAAGGATATGTTGGATTACAAGTACTAGAAATATTGGGTTATATCTTTTAGAAAATTGACATCATTGTGGTACCCATGATTATTGGAAAGTTGTCTACAGTTTGTTGATATTATCTTTAAAATTTAGATCTAAAGCAAAGGCCCTTGAATTTTGTTGATAGAGATAACTAGTTGTTAAAGTGTGTCACCATTTGTAAACCCCCTTTAATTTATCTTTTACAATCAAAAGGAAAGGGACCCCCTACTAAAATTTGAACTCTAATGCATAATCCTCTACTGTCGGAGCCTAATCATGTTGATTTTTTGTCTACCTTTAGAGAGTTAGGGGTTTATCTTGATTGATTTTTTTCTTTGATGGAGGTTGATCATTCCTTTTGCTCTTATGATTTCAAATGTCTTCATGATGCTTATTGACCTAATATGTTTTGTTGACATTTGTATGATTGAATTTACACCTTATATTTCGAACTTCTGTAGATTCTAAAGTGTTTGAGTATCCTATATGGCAGCAAGGTTTGATGTTCTATTGACTGTCTTGGATGATTTTTTTTTTCAATATTTTCTGAATGGATAATTCAAATTATTCATTCTCTTGCTTGCATGTTGTACTTAATATCTTCATCTTTATTCTCTTGTATATGATCACACTCTTTAGTTTCAAACTCTTAGCTTCAGTCACACAATCACTAATCCTTCTCTTGAGTTTGAGACTTAGCACATGCATTTTTTAAGAAACTTGTCTACATATATTGTTGATTATCTTTCAATAGACCTGACACTTATTTATGATGTTTTCTTGAAGGTGGGGAATAGAATGTTTATGGTATATTGGTAAGTCTTCTTTTAATCGCATGATTGATCTCATATTCTCTATGGTTGCAGGAGCAGGTTCACAGGATCACTTTCTTCACATGATTGCTTAAAACTTGAGATGCACATGGGGGGAATCCATTGATATTATTCCTCTTTCCTAGAACTATTTATATCCAGATATTTTTTGAAATTTGAAGCAAATGATCAACATTATGGAATAGTCCTCTTCTTTCCCAAGCCTCATCCAGATTTTTATTTTTTTCACATTTGTGGTGAAGAGGCTGGAGCTTTAATCCTTTTCCAGAACTTTGATTCTTAATAGGATATCCCTCATCGGGTAGCGAGTTACCTTGGATTTCCTTTTCCTTGAGATCTTAATCTTCCAAGGATATCAGATCCTCCTCTCTCATAGGCCTGTCCTTGAGCCTCTTCATATTGATATCTACCAGGTTCCTCTTTTGGCCTTCTCTCTCTTGAAAAACCTAGGCCCAAAGTTTATTGAGCTTCATGGATGAAGGTATTTGTTGTTTCATTTCCCAATGTCTGCTCACTATCCGTCATAATAAGTATTGTGCATTTTTTTATCCAGGTGGAAATTGGTGGCCACCCACCTATTCCATGGGCTCGAAAAATAGTTTTCCATCTTGGTAGTTTTTCAACAGTATTTCAGGTTCCAAACTTTCGGGGTCGTTTTGAGGCCCTAAATGACTTTTTTTGGGGGATTTGGGGCCCAAGTAACTACCAAAATCACTATCATGGGCTAGTATAAAATTGTTCTTCTAGATTAGACCTTTCCAATGGTGTATCGAGCGCCCCAAACGGAGATCGTATGCAAAAGTTCTGCCCTCGGGAAGTTGACGTATCAACTACCCCCATCGGGGCCTGCAAACCTTTTGGATTTTCATCTTCCAGTGTTAAGGTTTTGGATTTTACTTATTTTAAAAAGGCATTTGGAGCCTCATTGTAATAATAATATTCTTGTGAGTGAGAGTAGCCGTCACATCTCTTCTTAGAGATAAGCTTCCACCATTCTAGTGAATCTTTCACTCTGTATTTTTACAGTTCTGTACATTTCACACATTAATAGAAATTGTGTATTATTGTATCTGTGTGTTTATATATATGATATATTTATGTTATAATGTTGGATATATGATACATCTATGTACATTTCTTTATTATATCTCCTCTCTCATTTTTTGCCAAAAATAATATGGATCAGTGGTATCAGAGAAGGTTGCTCTTGATCGTTTTTCAGTGCATGTCCCCGACGAGGTCTGAGTATAGAAAGTTGGGTCTTGAGCTTGTCTCTCTTGAGGAAAATAACTCTCTCATGCCTAAGAAACCCTCCATGGTGTAAGAAAATAAAAACGATGGAGCAAAAGATTTTATTAATCTGTTGCTTGAGAAATCTCTCACACGACAGAGGGACGAAATGATGGAGAATTTTTCCCACATCCTTCAACGTCTGCCAATAACAATAGGTGTGTCTTCATCAAGCAACCACTTTGGAGGCACCTTGCCTTTCAACGTACATGTTAATTTTTATATTCTCGTATTTTAAGGTCAGATAGATGTGGATTCCCTAGACAAATGGTTAAATTTGCTAGAAGGTCATTTATCTGTCAACATTTTTCTAACAGGGAAAAGATCACCTTCACACTCCTTAAGGATCTCCCCCATTTCAAACATTGGTGGGAAACTTATTGGGAGAAAAGTTCCACAAAGGAGTCCATAATATATGGGGTCGATCCCACTTGGGATTTTTTTTTGGATGCAGTCAAGGAACA
>ML787259.1:141271-173271 GCA_009831015.1 Picea engelmannii
AATATTTACAAGGCACTCAATGATGATAACAATAATGCAGGGAAATGAACAATGGCACATTCAACATCAGTCACATATATGAGAAACAAAGAGACAGATATTTCCCAAGGAAACCATATAGGGTAAAAACCTCTTCTTCTTTATATGATAAGTATTATTTACATTCTTTACATTATCATACATTTTAGCACCAACTCATTGTGAGGCTACAACCTCTGTTTTGCAAGCTGAAACTTGTTGAGAGCACCAAATCTCTGTTTTTCTCTAGCACCCACTAGAAGGAAGCACCAAATCCCTGGTTTCTCTAGCACCAACTAGANCCCACTTGAACCTCTGAGGACACCAGTCCTCCCTAGCACCTCCCAACCTCCCTGGTTTCTGAATATGAAATACTAAAACCTATTACAGTGATATAGTGTTCAATAAAAACTTACCAGTCTCATCACTGTTCTGCAAGATTTTGCTACTCAGACTTCCTCGTTGTCTTCCAGCATGCATCCGCTGCCCATTCTATTCTTCTGCTTTTATGCTCTGTGTGCCATGTCCATTCGCTGCATAGTTCTTCTTCTGTTCTTTTCAGCTGCTACACTTTGATCCTTCTTCATGCATGAATCACCTTCAACAACATCCACAACAATCCCCACAACAACAACAATCACATCTCTTCTTTGTATTGTGTATTTATATCTTTTGTGCACCTTGTGCATGCAATGTGCGCAATACCTCTACAAAATCACACCGCGCTGATATCCTCCTCAACTCGAGTGCTCTGTCTAATCATCATCGTGACTTCAGCTTCTCTACCCATTTTTCCACTCGTTCAACATCACTGTATGTTATGCTAAGATTCCTCAGCCTCTCTGGCAGTTGAGACTCTTCGTCTTCTCTGTGATAGTTGAGCTCACCTTCTTTGTTCCAGTTACAAGCTTCAATTCTCATCCAGCTATCAATCGCCTCCACGAGCATCTTCATCCCTATTGAATATTCCCAGAGACTCTTCATCTCCTCTGTCAATCACCCCAAAGTGTCTTAGAGTCCTCTGGTAGAAACCATCAGTGGTTTCTGGCAGTTACACTGTGACGTGCAATAGTAGCCCTCTGATTATGCTCAGATTCACCTGCATCGTTGGATTAACTCTGATGGGTTCTTGTGTTATTTACCCATTTCGCACTTTTGCAATTTGGAGATTCTGCGATGAGACATCTTGAGTCTCCATGTCACGAGTTCTGAAACTCCGAAATAGAGATTTGATGCGCTAGCTCCTTCCTTTATATGACCATGGATATGACCAAGTGCTTATGCATAAAGTGCTTTCATGATTTCGCATTTCATGAATATAGAGATGAGGCATCTCGACTTTCCAAGTTGCGATCCCCGAAACGCCGAAAAGAAGCTTGTCTGCACGTACTCTTCTCTTCAACTCTTGAATGGTGTGACCACCAGCTGAGACCACGTGCTTATGCATAAATCACTTTTCGCGAATTCACATTTCATGAGTCTGGAGATGAGGCATCTCGACTCTTCAAGTCGCGATCCCTGAAACCCCGAGATGGAACTGAGATCAACGGTCCAAGATCTCGATGAATCTGCGATCCATATCTCATCGTGAATTCGCATCTCACGATTCCTTCGATGGAGGTTCTTGTCACTCCAAGTTGCGATAGGCAAAACTCCGAAATGAAGCTTAAATCAACGGTCCATGACTGTCCCCAATGGACGGCCAGGATTCCTTCACAGTTTTGGGGAGTTGGATGACTCTTGGACTTATCTGTATTGCAGCTTCACCATATCTAATGGCTATTGAGCCTTTGTAGATACCCCAGATCCTACGGCCTAGGTCTTCTCACAATTTTTCCACTTCGCGATTTCACTGCTTCGCAATTTCGTCCACCTTCGCGATTTCGCCACTTCACGATTTCGTCCACCTTGCGATTTCGTCACTTCATGATTTCATTGTTCTTTCCATCGCTGATCTTTGCCATTGTTGTTCTTTCCATCAATGACAAGCTTACTCCCAACTGTAAACCTTCCAACGCCCTATTGGAAACTATGAAGACCAGTACATGAGATGGACCACAACGCGAAAAGAGAGGAGACAAGCAATTTCAAATTTCACCAATACCTTCCATACCTTGCGCACCAAGCTAGGTATCAAATACTTTGAGCAAAATTTGATTCTGAAATACCGCGGGGCTCTACACATATACATACAAATTGAAATGGATTTTCTGGATATCTCATCACTCAGTGCTATGTATCAATATGTTGTTAAAATCGAGCATAAATTTAGGCACCAGAACAAACGGGAGTTTGGATATGCAAATCCGAAACAACCAAAGTATGAGAAATACGACCCTAACAAACAACTTCCTGAAAACCGGTTTAAGCCATAGGAAAAGAAGGGTCACAAGAAGACAAAGAAGGACACTAGAAAATGGTGAGATTTCCACAAAATCCCCTAGCACAACACTGATGAATGTCTCTCAAAAACATCATTGGTGGTCGAGATCAAAGACAAGAAGCCAAACCCTGATTCAGAATATGATTTTGAAAATGCTAGTAAAAGATAGATCATCAACCTATACCCCACTGTTATTGTCGCAACCACAAAAATTCAACCAGGAGAACTAATAGATCTTGAAGAGGGGGAGTGCCTTTTTCATTCACAGATGTGGGTGAAGGGGACCCCACTGCATTTTATTGTTGATAACAGAATCTAGAAGAATCTCATCTCAGTAGAGGTCATCAAACAGTTGGGATTGTCGACAACACCACATCCACAACCATACAACATCGGGTGGCTTCACCAAGGACGAGATCTTCATGTCAGCCAACAGTGTCGATTGTCATATGACATCCAACCCTTCAAGGATGAGGTATTATGTTATGTTTCCCACTAGATGTCTGTGATGTTCTCTTAGGCCAACCATGTATGTGGAAGCACCATGTTTTTTATGAGTCTCGACCTCGTAGTGTCATTGTTAATTTGATTGGACATATCTACAAAATACTAGAGGTAGTTCCAACTATTGTCCCACCTAAACAATGCCGCAAGGTAGTATCTCATACTAAAAAATTCAGATTCTTCAAAATCTGTTCGAAATGTGAACATAAGGATACTGTAACCACTACAGCCTCATACCAAGCACCTTCTATCCAACAGAAGCAGGTCAAAAATATTGCAACAAAGAAAAAAAAAATCTACACATAGTCATATTATATATCCTGAATGGTTGAACAGATTCAACCCTACCATCAACAGGTTCGTGACAACCTTCCACAAACTGAGCAGTGCAATGTCTCCAGCAAGGCAAGCAGGTCACCAAGATTCAAATTCAACAAACGTTTCCATCTCTCCCCTAGGAACTCAACGCAATGGAGACCATTTCTTCCTAAGGAGGGAGGATTAATCTAGGTGGATATCGGTGGCCACCCACCTATTCCATGGGCTTGAAAAATGGTTTTCCATCTTGGCATTTTTTTGACAATTTTTCGAGTTCCAAACTTCTAGGACCGTTTTGAGGCCCTAAACGATGTTTTTTGGGTATTCAAGACCAAGGTGAATATTATTGGAATTAACTTGGGCCAGTTGAACATCGTTCTTCTTAGTTATATCTTTCCAACGGTGTATCGAGTGCCCCAAATAGAGATAGTATGCAAAAGTTACACCCCCGAGAAGTTAACGTATTAACTACCCCCATCGGGGGTCCACAAACCTTTTGGATTTTCATCTTTCAGGGTTAGGGTTTTGGATTTTACTTATGTTAAAAAGGCCTTTGGAGCCTCATTTTAACAATCATATTCTTTCAAATGATATTAGCTATCACATCTATTATTAGAGATAAGCTTCCACCATTCTAGTGAGTCTTTCACTCTGTGTTTTTACAGTTTTGTACATTTCACACATTAATAGAAATTGTGTATTATTGTATCTTTGTGTTTATATATCTGATATATTTGTGTTATATTGTTGGATATATGATACATATCTGTACATTTCTTTATTATATCTCCGCTCTCATTTCATGTTGAATATAATCTAGATCAATTGTGGTCTGGCGTAAGGAGTTATTCCTTGACCTGATCATACTCCCTATCTTTGTGATCCTAACATGTTTTCCCTATGAGATGTTTAGCTTGAATTTATTGGCATGTGTGCTACATCTGGTTAGCATCAATATTCTCTTACCATTCATTTATGTTTGTAACATTGATTTTTCATGCGATGTTTCATCGTTTTACCCTTGGTCAATGTTACACACTTGACCCCCTAACCTCTCTTAGGCTAGTGAGGTGTCAAAATTTCCCCTTATTTTATTTGATTATTTTCTATAAACAAATATCATATTTGGATTCCATTGGTATCAATATATTTCCAACGACCATAACCATACTAAAATTCAAGCTCCGGATCAAACATTATGGCCTCCTAAAGTTCCAAGGCCTTCATCCATATTTTCCAACTTGCCCCCTGTCAATGGTGCCATATGACGTGACACTAACATGGATGTTGACACGACACCTACCACCTAACCCGTTGGTCCACATTTAATCTTGGAATTCATCCATTCCAAAATGTTATAGGTCATTTCGATTAACTCCTCTTGATAATGATCAACTCCATTATGATCAATCTCTTCCAACGATGATCTGCTCTTTCTGATCAAGTCATTCCCGGCCTGATCAACTCCTTCCAAACTTGATCATATCTTTATGATCCGACCATCTTGTTCCAATATGATCCACTCATTCCTGACCTTACCTTTTTGACCCGATCATATCTTCTCGACCAACTTTGTCCCGATCCAACAAATCTTCACTATCAGATCAACTCTTTCCAACCCGACCAACTCATTCCTAGCACAACCAAATCTTCCCGACCACATTCAAGAAATGATTTTTAAATGGCCATATCTTGGGCTACATGTGTCAGAATCATACCATTATACCTCATTAGAAAGGTATCAAGCAGAGGAGTGAAATGGAATGGGTATCTAGGTCATAAAGTGATAGAAAATCCTAGAAATTGCAGATAATAGTATGCCACGAATTTAGTGGGAAAATGGACCATGTAGACTTCAGGATGCCATATCCATGGCTACATGCAATGAAATCATGCCCAAGGTATCTCTCTGGAAATATGGAAGAGAGCGGAACATGATAACACAACAAGAATCAAATGATTGAAGGTAGAAGGTCTCAGAAGACATAGAATACATAGGAGGCCTGAATTTGATTGAAGAACGGGCTATGCTATGTTCCAACAGTCATATCTCAAACTACATGAGTCGAAATCAAGCCCATAATAGCTTGATGGAAATATGAGACTAAGGAGGAGAATATTGGATGAACTTAATTGGTAGGCTAATGCCAAAAACAACCAGAATAGCTCAAGAAATAGAAGACGACACCAATGGGAAGAGTTAATAATATTTTTTGTAATTTTTTTAATGAATATCATTTTAAAACTACCTTAGGGAGAAAATAACTACCCAAGAGACTCTTCAACTCCTATTTGTAACTCCCACATATTCATTTTTGAAAAATGTAAAAGAAATTTGAAATGACAAATGACAAAATGAAAGGGGAAAATGAATTGAATGGTCACTAGAACTAAAGAGTCTCTCTTGTCTTATAAAAGAGGATTCGTTGGATGTAAGAGTGGTATTTTTCCCATTGTGTAGACTGTGAATACTATTATTTTGTGATATATGAAGAGTAGAAGGAATTTTTGAAGTCATAATTGTTTGCAAATACTTGTGGGACTACTCTACACTTGTGTTTGTTATTTTAGTTTTCTGGGTGCTAATCATGTGTACTAATTCTATGCTTAGTATTTAGGATTCTCATGTTTTTATGATTTCTAATGAGTACAGGGTGTTGGAATATTCACCAATACTGAGAGAGGGGGGTGAATCAGTATCGAGCACTTTTTACCATTTCTTAATCAAAACACATGCACATTAACTTTATCAACAATATACCATTTATGATTACATTCAATATATCATGAGCAGTACCAATCAATCAATGCATAAAAAATAACCACATACATAGTACACCAGGATTTACATGGAAACCCAAATGAGTGAAAACCAAAGAATTCTTTCTTAGATATCAAAGATTACATTCATAGGAATAACTGACTTCCCAATTCTCCAGCACCAACTGGAAGGAGGTTCCAACCCCCTATTTACAGGCTCCAACCTGAAGGAATATACAACTCCCTATATTCTCCAGATCCAACTGGAAGGAGGCTCCAACCCCTTGATTTATAGGCTCCAAGTTGAAGGAAGCTCCAACTCCCTGTATTCTCCATCTCCAACTAGAAGGAGGATCCAACCCCTAGTTTACAGGCACCAACATGAAAGAGACTTTGATCTCCTACCTTGCACCACCATGCCACCCTAAAATATAAATGAAGACTCAACCTGTCACTGATAACCAACCCACCATTGATAATAAACCTATCATGTCACTAATAACCAACCTATAACTCTCACTAATAATCAACCTATCATTGTCATTGATAATCAATCTATCACTGATAATTTCACTGATATTAATACCTCATCATAATCAAAACCATATGCCAAGATCACCAAGAATATCTCTTAAAACATATTCCCAACATCATCGAGATATGCCTCAAACCATGTACCAAGCATGTGCCAAAATATGCCTCAAACATGTGCCATATCATCCATGAATCATGTACCAAAGATATGCCTCAATCATATTCCATATTACTTATGATATGCCTCAACCATGTACCAAAATATGTACCTCAAACAACACCATATCATCCAAGATGTGCCTTAAGTATGTACCAAAACATCCAATATATGTACCTCAACCATATGCATCAAACCATGTGAAGAAAACCTCCAAGACATGCCTCAAGCATGTAGCAATACATGTGCCAAAACATCCAAGATATGCATCCAACCATATACCTCAAGCATGTGCAAAGCATTAATGAAATTCCTCAAACAATATGCAATTACAAGCCTTAAGCATGTGCCAAATCACCAAGATACAAACCTAAAAAACACATAGAGAACCATACCTTTCAACATGTGAGAAATATGGTGCATACCATCACATACTCTCATGCCTTATTCATATTCAACAAGAAGAAAATAGCATTTTCATCAAACTTTACCTCAATCTCGCCATACTAGTTTTCTATTAGTAATAAACCCTAAACTTTAGAAAGCATAACTTTGTACCTGTAATTAATGAAGTTTTGAAACTTTTACCCAATATTCTTCAATATATTCTATGAAATTCCTCCAATTTTCACTCCTTGAATCATCCCTGGAAAGGAGTTATAGAAAAAATGGCAGACCTTTCTGAATTCTGTGCTATTCTAGAGAGAGAACTTGCAGATCATGCCATGCGCTAAATATTTGATATCTAGTTTTGAAACTCTCACTCGGCATACTAAGGACTGTATGATTTCCAATTCAATTGGTATAACATAATTTGGGTCCTCTATGAATAATTTTTTATTGTTTTTCTCAGAGCACCTGTTTGAGACTGGTTTCAAGACTAGTCAAAACCCTATATTCCACATAGTGTATCTCCAAAAATACAACGACCCAGAAGCTAAAAATTTTACCACATGTACCTTGATATGTCTTCTCAACATCCTCCAAGTTTTTCTATCTAATTAATTCTAGAATTTTTTTTATAGTGAAAATGGTAACATGACCTTTAAATAAAATACCTTAGAACACATCATCACACGACTTCATCAACCCTTGGAATTTTCCCCTTCTTCACTTCATCTTGCTTCTAAAATTCACCTCATATCTCTTTGGTTACATAAGATAAAATTACTTGAGTTTATGTGACAAACGAACTCCTAGGTGCCTTATTTATACTAGATACGATACCCTCTTTTTAGGGTCGACTTGACCCAAATAAAATTCAATTTATTTTTTAATGATTATTCCATTGAGGCCGACTTTACCAACACTATGTTTAATATTTATTTTAATATTTATTGCAGTAGGGATGACTTGTAACTTCTTGTTTGCAACAATGTTTCTTATTTTAATTAATTTGGGGCTGACTTGTCATTTCTTGTTACAACTGTTTAGGGGCTTCTTAACCATACTTTGGGGATTCCATTTTTAAGAGGACATATCTCCTTAACCATGAGGAACCACGTTACCATCTACTGTTCAAAACAACATGATGAGGACTATCCATATATGAGGTATTTTCATGCATGTTCCATGTCCTTCATCCTCTTTTTCTTCAAAAAACTTCAGGCTTCATGACCACATCTCTAGGGCTTCTCAACCACTTAAACACTTATCCATGTTTACTGAGATGTTTGTAAACTATAGGGTTGACTAGGGTTGAGATCAATGAAAACCAACTATCCAACAATATCCCCTTTTTGCATTGATGGCAACACTCATAATCCACCTGTGACCAATGATCCCAATATTTCTCTCTCAATGTTTCTCTCCCCCTTTGACATCAATGGAAAAGGGTTTCTCCCTTTGGGGTTTCTCCCTTTGGGGTTTCTCCCCCTATATTCATGATTTTGATATTTCTCTCGTGACATTTCTATTTATCCCCCTTTGAAATCATGGGAAAAAAGGGTAACTCCCCCTATTGATATGTATCCCCTTTTCTTCATGCTTCTGATCTTTCTTTCTATCTCTCTGATGATTTCTCTCCTTTTGAATTTTCTAGAAGATGTCATGTAGATCAATATGAGGCTTCCTACATTTTCTTCCTTTCCTCTCCTTAGGTGCTTCTTTTCCATTGGTGCTTCATCTTGTAATTCACTGACATATATTAAAATCATTCATATAAGATTCCTTTTTCATGGATTTTCATGTTCACTGCTTAGACATCAATGACCACACTATTCAACAATATCCCTTTGATGATATCTCTCCTGCTGACGGTTTCTCTTATCATGTCTTGCTGTGCCTTTCACTACTTGCCTTCCTATGACTAGATGGTTCAACATGTCAATATGATTCTTTTTTGAGTCATATGATTTCATCCACTGTTATGTATCTTCTCTGGTTCATGTCAAGTACTGTCTACTAGACCTGCCAAATATCTCATGAAATCATCTCTTTCATTGTGTCATAACAATTGTCCATGACTATGCTACACAATTGCACACAATGCTGACCCATCTACTACTACTTAGAATCCCCCTCTTCATCATTCATATTATTGGGAGTCTTCAAGTCGGATAGATTAGAATAATATTTCAAGATGCTCTTATGTTGAGTCATCTTCCTCTTCACCTATAGATTCATCATCTTCATGAATTATGACATCTTCCTCTTCACCTATAGATTCATCATCTTCATGAATTATGAGATCTTCCTCTTCATCATCTTCCTAACTTCTGACATCTTCCTCTTCATCCTCTTCCTGAATTTCAACATCTTCCTCTTGGCCTGTAGATTCATCATGATCTTGCACTACTGTAAATCCTGTAAGTACGATCTCTGGGACCCGTTCTTCATTCACCTAGTATTTTTGTTTTCCTTTTCTTCTCCAAGCATTCTTATATATGATGTCATTTTTTTCCTTCATTGAAGGCTCCATCACGCTTATATAGTTCCAAGACATGTGTCCATAACTGTGGCATTTGTAACATTCAATATTGTGGGGAGCCACATAAGAATATCTTGCTTGAACATTTCTTCTATACACTCTGCAATCCACAACTTTTTTTCCAAAGTTATTACATGTAAAATAGTGAACCAAAAAGAAACTTTGATACCTGGAAGAAAATTGTCCTCTTTGTGATGTAGTTCTTATGAATTCATGCCTTAGTTGATCATAGTCTTCTCTTATGTTGTTTCCTTATCAATGATTAAATTCTTTTGATACCTGACGGTATAAGGTCTTCTAGGAAATGCACTTCTTTTGTATTCATTCCTCTGATGATACTATTTTCCTTTGATTGACTGATCTTGAACCTTTCTCAAAATGAATTTGCTTGTATCCTAGTCCAGATTTGTAACTGCATTGCCTTTGACTATGGCGAATGTCTTCTAGCACTTGAGAACTTTTAAAGTTCTTGTTGAGCTTGTTGAATTCAATTCTCAATGACATGACTTATTCTTCAAGATTCTCACACTCCTTTTCTTTCTTTATCATCTAGATCTACATTACTTCTTTCGTTCTCTTTCCTTCTTCAAGTTAGGTTTTCAAGTAGATGATTTCTTCTTAATGTATTCTTTCTTGTTGACTGAATTCGTATTCAAGCTTGTTTAAATCTTCATATCTTTCCTTAAGATGGCTTGTCAGAATGTTTTCTCTCTTTTTTGCTTCTTTTACCTTGATTTTGAAGTGAGAAACTTCTTCAGAATTTTTATTTGATTTTTTAGAACCTTCTTTTAGCTTGATCATTTCTTCTTTGAGTGACTTGTTTTTCTTCCTTTCTTTGTTCAGTTCAATTAAAACAATGATTACTTCCGCCTCAAGATCCACTTCACCTTTTTATTCGTCACTTTTAGGAGTTATTTTTTGAGTTTCCATAGCAATAAAGAGTACTCTTTCTGAGTCACTATCACTTTCATCATCCTCATCAGATGAATAAATTTCTTCTTTTGAGTAAAGGATTTTCTTGAAGAATTTCCTTTTGTTTTCTTTCTTGTTTCCCTTTTAATATTTCATTTCTTTCTTGGGAGCATCTTCTTCTTCACTATCTGAATTCTTAGCATAAAGACATTTAGAAGAAAAATGATCAATTCCACCACAGTTAAAACATTTCAAAGGAAGCATACCTTTGCATTTGTCGATTCCTTACTTCAACTTCCTTATGAAGTTTTCCATTTCTCCATCTTCATCTGATTCATCGTTGCAACTACAATTTGGTTTTGAATTTTTCTTGTTCTTCTTATTTGTCTTCTTGGATGCTTTGAAATTCACTTCCTTCTTGGATGGATTCTCTTGCTCATTTTTCATTTCATAATCTATAAGGAATCCATGTAACTCGTCCATACTCAACGTAGCTAGATTTGATCTTTCTTCTAGGGATGAAATATTAGGATCAAATCTCATTGGAGGATACCTTAGTACCTTTTGAACAATTACTAGATCTTTGATTTCTTCTCCTAATCCCTTTACGACATTCATTATTTCATAAACTCATAGAAAGTGAGCCACAATACCTTCATCTTCCTTCATTTTTTAGCTATTCAAATTAACCTCTATAAGTTTGAAGCTTGGCCCCTTTGACTTTGGCATCTCCCTTGTAGATATTTTGAAGTTTGTATCAAATATCCTTTCTAGAGTCACAATGCATAACTTTGACATATACTAAGCTAGATAAACCACTTAGAATAACGTTCATATCCCTTGAATTATTTTCACTGAGTTTCTTTCCACCTTAATCTATTATGGGAGTGGAAAGTGTCATGTATTCGTCTACTACTACTTTCCATACATCAAATCCCCGTGCCTACAAAAGCATTTTCATCCTTCTATTACAAAAGGAATAGTTCTGACCATCAAACACTGCAATTCCATTTTTAGTGCACTTTGTGATGTTCCTTCCAATGGTTAGATTGTTTCTTGAAGGAACCTACTTTGATACCAATTGTTGGAATATTGTAACACCCTGTTTCCCCCAGTCTGTAAATATAACTATATTGGCCAAAGAACTATGGAAAACCTAAAAGTGTGAACATTTGATTTGATGGACCTTTGGACAAAAGGTCGATGAATGTAAATTTTGTTATTTTAATAGAAAATGGTTATGTGTCGCATGACTGTTGAAAGAGGGGATGTGCTAAGAGAAAACCATGAATGCTATGAAAGGTGATGGAGGGGACCTAGAATGGTTGCGTTAACCTCCATCGAACCAATACCATGTTGGAATTAATTGCTCAGATCAAAACAACCCTCTGACCCAGGAATGAATTACAGTTGGGTTGTTAAGTGGGAAGACCTCCTAAAGAGTTAATGAGGGGATGGGGCAGACTGCCCATTCGTAAGGATTCCAGACCTGACCATGGACTGGAAATTTGATCCACACACATTATTGATGAGGAAGGCAAGAAATGAAGTGTGGTGGGTAGAGGAAGACCTGCGGAGAAAAATGCAGAGATGAGAGTGAAAGATCTTGGGTCCGAGGAAGGACTCAAAGAGGAAAAGTGAGTTCTCATCACAGAAAATAGAGATTGAGCCGGGAGAAGGAGAGTAACTTTCATCCTTATCTATTTATGTATTGGGAGAAGGAGAGTATGCTTTGTCCCTAACTTTCATTGAGATGGAAGTAAGAGATTGAATCTCAAATCATCGTGTCTTAAGCTCGAGGGTGGCCAGTGATAAATCCATTGGGAGTGACTGAGAATATGGTTGGGTGGAAATGAGCACCCCTTTCAATAGTTGCATCACACTTTATGGTTATGATAAGTGTTTTCTTGCCTTATGATTTGAATTGTAAATAATGGATGCATGCGAGTATTTACATGTCTATAAAGGGTTCTTTCTCTGTATTAAATGATTAAGTTATGAGTATGTGTTCGTTCCCTTGAGAACCTATATTTATGCTTGAATTTCCATACGCCCCAGTTTAATCACTTGAAGGTGCTTTCCCCAGTAATTTACATCACCATTCCTAAGTCGGAGCAAGCCTCTAGGCATGGCTACTGTTTTGGTAACCTCACAAGTCACTTTTCCTTGATTCAGATCTTAAATCTCTGTGAATTGAGAAAGGTGTTCCCTTCCGACCAGTAGTCTAGGAGACACTGAACTTGTGCCTATTCCATTAACCAAAAACCCGACTAAGAGCGGGGATTATAGCCCAAGAGTTATATGAATATCCACATGATCTGGGTCTAGGAACCTTGGAGCTCAAGGCTCTGAGATGTCAAATTGCGCAATAGTCAAGTTGAACCCTGCAATTTCTATGAATCGTCGATCTATGAATGAATTTCAAGGGTATGGAATCACTGGAGAGTGCGAAGGTGAAAATAGCAGAAGCGCTAGTTCGCGGCCCATAATTCACCCTTTCTGTTGATCTCGATGGGTTGGAAGATCAATGATCCCAGTTAGACTATAATCAAGAGAGCACTTTCCAGATTGCAGTGGTCGAACTCTCTGGTAAAGAGAACGCATGTTGCGGCCCCACTATTTTTGTGAACTGTCGATGGTCATTGACCTTCGATCTGAGTTTGACATGATCCCTGAAATGAAAGGAGCATGTGAGATGATGAAATATTCAAGGAGATCAAGATCAAAAGAGATATCACTTTCAAGAGTGCAGATGAAATCCAGGAGACGAGCTCGTAGGAGGAGCAAAGGTCGAATCCTTCGAGCACTTAGAAAATCTTCTAAGTCGGAGTAAGTCAGAAGCTCAGGAGGAGGAGTGACAATGGTCATTGGATCATAACTCTGAGGATCAACGACTATTTGATATAAGAAAGGTGCATGAACCTTAGCACTTTTCACACACAAGAGAAGAGAACTTACCAAAGTTCCGAAGTCCTGAAGTAGTTTGGGACCATCCATCGCCAAGGAGGACAGGTGGCATAAGATCCATAACTCCATTATTTCATGGGCCAGGAGGAGGTGAAATAGCTGAAGTGATTTGAGGCCGTCCATCACCAAGAGGTAAATCTGGACCGTCAGATCCAAAGGGATACATGGCAATGGATCATGGACTCCAAAGGATTATGTTCAAGGGTTTTCAGTTGAAAGTTGAGATTCCTGAACCTTGAAGACCGGAAGTGAATCTGGACCGCTAGATCTAGAAGGGATGTGGTGTAAATCTGTGGACTCTGGGTAAAGTCCTGAAGTAATTCATAGTCGTCAGATCTACAAGAGACGTGGCATAAATATGTGAACTCCAGGTAAAGACCCGAAGAAATCCTTGATCGTCAGATCTAAAGGATAGGTGGCACAAATCTATGGACTCTGGGTAAAGACCTGAAGTGATCCTTGATCGTCAGATCAAGTGGAAAAGCGTCAGTGGATTATAGCCTTCAAATTAAATCCATTGGGAAAAAGGGTGAAGTTTGAGATTTGAGATCTCAGAAATTTGGAGACCCGAAGGAGATCTCGACCATTGATCGAGAAGAGGGCCACAAGACCATTGATCTAGTTGAAAGGTAAAACACCTGAAGTAGAAGCAGGGTTGTTGATTTAGGAGGACAGGTGTCTGCAGATCGTCAACTCCAGAAGACTGATGTACAGAGAAAAGTAGGGTTTGAGATTTGAAAAAACGAAGTCCGGAATCATGAAGGAGATCACATCCGTTGATTTAGGAGGGGAAGATATGGTCTGTGGATTTGAAAAGGCTAGATCTAAAACATCATTTCAGACAGTACCTTCAATATCAGGATATTGACAGTTCCATAGCATTGCGGGGATTGAAGGTGCGTGAACATTAAAAATTTGAGGGCGGGCCTTAATCCAAACCCCAGTTTTGGAGAAAGGACACATGGAGGCTCGAGGAGAATTGTAGGCCAAAAAGTAGTTTGGTTTCAAACCTTCTTTGGTCATGCCCACAATTTTTAGTCTGTGTGAGGGAATCGCCCAAGGTCACATCTGAGGAGGGGCCAAGGGAAAAGGGGCTAACGCCTACTCTGAGACTTCGCTGAAGAGCGAAGGAGAAGGTTGCGGGTATCATAAGACCTACACCAGAAGCCAAAAGGGCCTGTGTTTGATTAAGAGGTGAGACTATCAAGGTCTCAAAGTCTTGTTTGACTTAGATAATCGAAGAACCTTGACAAGAGGGTCAAGCTGAGTCCCGAACTTCCCAAATTAGGATTCGTAGAGGGAAAGGATCCGTTCCTTTAAAGAGGAGATTTTTATTTTATTTTTTCCCCATCGTGGTGTGTTACAAATTGGTATCAGAGCATGGTTACAACACTTGGACTTCTTGGGATCATGGACGAGTCGCTTAAAAAATCTATTTGGAGTACTTTTAAAAGAGTGACACTCTACCTTACATCTTTCTTAAAAAGTCTGGTAAAATTTTTTATTAAAGAAAAGAATGAAACTTTCTACCATGTGTGTGCATTTAAGAAATTGAACCATGTATTGTTCATGACCTAATAGACTTTTAGCTAACAATAAGTATCTTTCAACACTCGAGTAGTTATCAAATCATGGGAAAAATTCAAGACTAAAGGATGGTGACGTGTCATGAAGTGGGGGATGGCTCCCACAATAGAGGCAAAGAATATGACAAAAGGAGGGCGATGGAAACCCCTCCAGAGATGGCTGAAACTATAAGGAGCCTCAGGGCTGAATTACAGATTTGAAAGGCTGACAACGAGAGATTGATAAAGGAGAAAGAAAAACAAACAAAAATTAACACGGTTTTGTTGCAGAGTTTGTCCGACATACAGAGGAAACTACAACATGAACCCACAACCAGTCATGTGGATTGATGACATAAGAAGAGAAGTCAAAGTCCACTTGATATCCAAAAACATGACTCCATAAGTGACCACACTGGGAGAAGCACCTTGAAGAAGGCCCAACCTGGAGTTAGGGGAGACTCATTGGTAGAGTCCTCTGGAAAGGAAGCTAGCAAATCCGAAGGATATTCTAGTAGTAGAGCAAGCTCACATTCTCAAAGGAAAGGAAAGAAGCATAAGTATTCCAAAAATCATGACCCTGAAGAATTCAAGAAAGACAAACCACCCTCTTTCGATGGAGAGATTAGGAAGGGAGAAGAGGCTAAAGTTTGGCTGCTTTGTTTAAAGAAGTACTTCTGAGTCCATGACTACTCTGAAAAATTGAAGGCTCGAATATCCATGTTTAACCTAAATGGAAAGGCTTCCATTTGGTGGGAAGACCTTAGGAATGTGAAAGGAGTCTATGAGAGGACTTTTCATGGGAATAGTTTGATAAATACTTCGGGAAGAAGTATTTTTCATAGAAATACATGGATGGGAAGACTAAGGAATTATATGAACTCGGGCTGGGGTAGCTCACCATAGATTAATTTGTCAATAAATTTCTTGAACTACTGAGGTATGTACCCTACATAAAATATGATAAAGTAAAAATGCAGCGGTTCATTAGTGGGTTACCTCAGACCTACCTGGACAGGATTGAGTTCGACAAATCAAAGACCTTAGAAGAAACTATCTGGAAGGTGAGGTATTGTTATGAACAGTTTGGGAGTAAGACAAGACCTCACGAGGACTGGAAGAAGAGGAGTATTTCAGGATTCCAGAAGAAGGGGTTTAAATCCTCGAGATTTAATAACTATGGAAAATATTCTAGAAGGAGCCTTCCTACTAGAATTGTATATCAGAAAAATTTCCCCTCTCAAAGTGGAAATAAACCTTTTAAGACAGTCCTAGAAAAGACCGATAACCTAAATAAGGAACCCTTAAAATGTTGGGGTTGTGGAGAAGATCATCGATTGCCCACATAGACAACATAAAAATAAGAGATTCTACAATATCCAAGAAGCTACCATCGTCAATGATGTGGCTAGGAGCATGCTATGAATCTATGCATCCTTGGAAAATAATCAAGCCGACCACCAAGATTTAGTAGTGGAGTTGGAAGGTATGATCGCCAACCATCTAGTTTCTATTTTAATTGACCCGGGTTCTAATTTGAGTTATGTGGCCCCTCAGACTGTTGATAAGTGTAAATTGCAGCCAATTAGACATGTTAAACCGTAGTTGGTGCGATTAGCCACTGGGACCAAAAGATAGGTGGCAGAGGTCATACCAGCCTGTCAATTCATCATGGGTGGATTTCCCACCCGAACGACCTTAACATACTTCCCCTATGATCTTATGACTTGTTGATTGGCATGGATTGGTTGGCTGCTTATAAAACTAAATTGGAATTTTATCATAAAAATGAAGAAGGGAGAAAAACGACCCTCCAAGGGATTCAGAAGCATGTTTCAATGAGACAAATATCAACCCTTCAAATGAAAAAGTATTGCAGAAAGGGGTGTTCCTTATATTCCATACAGGTACTGGAATCTGTTGAGAATGACAAACCAAACCTAGAGGACCACCCCATATTAAGAGAATACAAGGATGTGTTACCAGAAGAGGTACCAGGTCTACCTCCGAGAAGGGATATTGACTTCTCGATAGAACTTACACCAGGAGAAGTACCAACATCTAGAATGCCATATAGAATGAGCACACCAGAGCTAGTTGAGATCAAACTACAACTAAAGGAGATGATGGACAAAGGATACATCCGACCCAGTGTATCCCCGTGGGGAGCGCCCATATTTTTTGTGAAAAAGAAATATGGCACACTCCAACTGTGCATAGATTACAGACAACTCAAGAAGACAACCATAAAGAACAAGTACCCCTTACCAAGAATCGATGACCTGTTTGACCAATTGGGAGGTGCTTCCATCTTATCAAAGATCGACTTAAGGTCTAGATACCACCAAGTCTAGATTAAGGATGAAGACATCCATAAAACATCCTTCAAGACGAGGTATGGTCACTATGAATTCATGGTGGTGCCATTTGTGTTAACCAATGCCCCTACCACTTTTATGTGCTTGATGAATAATGTACTCAGCAAATTCTTGGACAAATTTGTGTTGGTTTTCATTGATGATATTCTAATCTACTCCAATAACGGGGAGGAGCACGAAGAACATATTAGACTTGTACTTAAAGTAATAAGAGATCATCAGATCTACACTAAATTTAGCAAGTGCGATTTCTTTCAGAAGAAAGTCCATTACTTGGGCCATGTCATATCTAAGGAAGGGGTGGCAGTATACCCCGACAAGATCAGATCTATTATGCAATGGCCTACCATACTATATAAGGTTCATAAAAGGGTGTTCGAAGATTGGCTATCCAATCACTGCCCTTCAGAAAAAGGGGATTAAATTCATTTGGACATCAAAATGTGAAAAAATATTTCAGGAACTGAAATACCTCCTGACCCATGCACCCGTTCTAAATATTGTAGACCCAGATAATGATTTCCTTGTGTGTACATATGTCTGCAAGGAAGGACTCAGAGGAGTCCTTATGCAAGAGGTACGTGTAATTTTCTACGCATCCAGGAAATTAAATGAGCATGAGATCAATTATGTGACCCATTACCTATAATTCGTTGCCATAGTACATGCTTTAAAAATGTGGAGGCACTACCTCCTGGGTAGGATATTTGTGCTTGTGACAGACCATTATGGATTGAGACACCTGTTTGATCAACCAAAACTCAATTACAGGCAAGCTAGGTGGATGGCTCTCCTTAGTGAGTTTGATTTCGAAATCAAACACATCAAAGTAAAGGGAAATAGGGTGGTTGATGCCCTTAGTAGAAGCATAAAATTGATTCATCTGGAAGCGGTAAGAACCTGTGAAACAGATGTCAGGGAAAGAGTCAATAATGCACAAGAAACATATGCATTCTTCAAGACCGTGACCTCATACCTAAGGCAAGAGCCTACCGGGATAAAATATGAAGGCTACCAGATGCTCGAATAAGGCCTGTTGACTTATAGAAACCGATTGTATGTTCCAAACTGTGATGACTTGAAGAGGTTCATAATGGATGAACTACATAAGAGACCATATACCGGTCACCCAGGATATAAGAAAATGATCACGACCACTAGGAAACAATTCTATTGGCCTGGATTGAAGAAAGACATAACTAACTATTTAGCTAAGTTCCTAGAATGCCAGTAACATAAGGAAAAACACTGACATCCAGCAGGATTGTTACAGCCCCTACCGATCCCAGAATGGAAATGGGAAGCCATGTCCATGGAATTCATCACCAGATTACCAAAGTCAACCAAGAAAAATGATGCCATCATGGTTGTGGTGGAAAAACTGAGTAAGTCTTCTCATTTTGTTTTTGTCAAATCAACTTGCAAGGCCATATATATTGCCAACATCTTCATGAAGGAGATATTTAGACTGCATGGAATGCCCAAGGAAATTGTATCTGACCAAGATACCAAATTCACTTCAATCTTTTGGAAATCCCTAATGGCTGGTTTTGAGACAAAATTGTTGTTTACCATGGATTATCACCCTCAAACTTATGGACAGATAGAAAGAGTGAACCAAATAGTAGAAGACATATTAAGGATGCATGTAATGCATCAACCTAAGAAGTGGGAAGACTACCTACCATTGGTAAAGTTTTCCTACAACAATAGTTATCAGGAATCCTTGAAGATGAGTCCTTTTGAAGCCCTCTATGGTAGACAGTGCAAGATTCCAATCAGTTGGAGTAACCCAATGGACATAATTACAATCAAACCTGACATGCTGAAAGAAATGGAACAACAAGTGGTTTAGATAAGACAAAATATGAAGATTTCTCAGGATAGACAAAAAATTTACATCGACAGAAAGAGAACTCCCAGAGAGTTCAAGATCGGAGACCATGTCTATCTCAGAGTTAGACCCAGGAAGAGTTCCCTAAGAATGGGAGCCTGTGCCAAATTGTCACCTCGGTATTGTGGACCCTTTGAAGTCTTACATAGAGTGGGGCCTATAGCCTATAGGCTAACACTTCCTCCCACTATAAAGGCACATAATGTTTTTCATGTTTCATTATTGAAGAAATATGTACATGATACTAATCATATAATTTACTGGTCTGTGATCCAGGTGGAGTCAGAGGGAGAATTCCTTCCAAAACCCCAATGAATATTAGACAGGAAGGAAAACTCACTCAGGAACCAAGCCATTGCATAGGTCAAGGTGAAATGGAAACACTTTGGCCCAGATGAGGCTACGTGGGAAATGGGGGATTCCATGAGACATACATATCCAATTTTTTTTACTCTTGTACATACATGTCATGTTGACAGATAGAAGATTGAGGACAATGTTCCTTTAAGGGGGAGGGAATTGTAACACCCTGTTTCCCCCAGTCTGTAAATATAACTATATTGGCCAAGGAGCTATGGAAAACCTAAAACTGTGAAAGTTTGAATTGATGGACCTTTGTACAAAAGGTCGATGAATGTAAATTTTGTTATTTTAATAGAAAATGGTTATGTGTTGCATGACTGCTGAAAGAGGGGATGTGCTAATAGAAATCCATGAATTCTATGAAAGGTGGTGGAGGGGACCCGGAATGGTTGCATTCACCTCCACCGAATCGTGGAATTAACTGCTCATATCAAAACAACCCTCTGACCTAGAAATGAATTACATTCGGGCTGGTAGGTGGGAAGACCTCCTCAAGAGTTAATGAGGGTATGGGGCATACCTCCCATCGACAAGGCTTCTAGACCTAAACATAGACTGGGAATTTGATCCAAACACAATCTTGCTAAGGAAGGCAAGAAAGGAAGTGTGGTGGGCAGAGGAAGACTTGTGAGGAAAAATGCAGAGACGAGAGCGGAAAATATTGGGTCTGAGGAAGGACTAAAAGAGTAACAGTGAGTTTTGATCACAGAAAATAGAGATTGAGCCAGGATAAGGAGATTAGCCTTCGTCCTTATCTATTTTTGTATTGGGATAAGGAGAGTAACCTTCATCCCTAACTTTTGTTGAGCTGGAAGTAAGAGATTGAATCTCAAATCATTGTGGCTTAAGCTTGGGGGTGGCCAGTGATAAATCCATTGGGAGTGATTGAGTGCATGGTTGGGTGGAAAAGAGAACCCCTTTCAAAAATCACATTACACTCTATGGTTCTGATAAGTGTTTTCTTGCCTTATTCTTTGAATTGTAAATAATGGATGCATGTGAGTATTTACATGTCTATAAAGGGTTCTTTCTCTGTATTAAATGATTAAATTATGAGTATGTGTTCGTTCCCTTGAGAACCTATATTTCTGCTTGAATTTCCATATGCCCGAATTTAATCACTCGAAGGCACTTTCCCCAAGAATTTACATCACTATTTTGGAGTCAGAGCAAGCCTCTAGGCATAACTACCATTTTGGTAACCTCACAAGTCACTTTGCCTTGAATCAGAGCTTAAAGCTTTGGGAGTTTGGAAGGTGTTCCCTTCAGACCAGTAGTCTAGGAGAATTTGAACTTGTGCCTATTCCCTTAACCAAAAACCCGACTAAGAGCAAGGATTATAGCCCAAGATTTATATGAATATCCATGTGACTTGGGTCTAGGAACCTTGGAGCTCGAGGCTCCAAGATGTCAAATTGCACGATAGTCAAGTTGAACCCCACAATTGCTATGAACCATTGATCTTTGAATGAATATCGAGGGTGGGGAATCACTGTAGAGTGCAAAGGTGAAAATAGCGGACATGCTAATTCATGGCCCGCAATTCACCCTTGTCATTGATATCGACAGGATGAAAGATCAATGATCCTGGTTAGACTAGAATTGAGTGAGCACTTTCCAGATTGTGGAGGTCAAACTCTCTGGTAAAGAGAACGCATGTTGGGGCCCCACAATTTATGTGAACCATCGATCGCCCTTGATCTTCGATCTGAGTTTGACGCGATCCCTGAAACACAAGGAGCATGTGGGATGGAAAAATCTTCAAGGAGATCAAGCTCAGAAGAGATAGCGCTTTCGGGAGTGCAGATTAAATCCATGAGTCGGGCCCGTAGGATGAGAAAAGGTCGAATCCTTCGAGAACTTAGAAAATATTCTAAGTCGGAGTAAGTTAGAATCTCAGAAGAAGGAGCGATAGTGGTCGTTGGATCATAACACCAAGGATCGACAATCATCTGATCTAAGAAAAGTGCACGAACCTTAGCACTTTGCACATGTAGGAGAAGATAAATTACCAAAGTTCCAAAGTCCTGAAGCAGTTTGGGACCGTCCATCGTCAACGAGGACAGGCGGCGTAAGATCCATAACTCTAGAATTCCATGGACCAGGAGGAGGTGAAATAGCCGAAGTGATTTGAGGTCATCCATCACCAGGAGGTGAATTTGGACCGCCATATCCAGAGGGATACGTGGCGACGTATCACGGACTACGGAGGAATATATTCAAGGGTTTTTAGTTGAAATTTGGGATTCTCGAACCCCGAAGACCCGAAGTGAATCTTGACTGCCAGATCCAGAAGGGACGTGGCATGAATCTGTGGACTCTGGGTAAAGTCCCAAAGTAATTCATAGTCATCAGATCTAGAGGAGATGTGGCGTAAATCTGTGAACTCTAGGTAAAGATCCGAAGCAATCCTCGATCGTCAGATCCAGAGGACAAGTGGCACAAATCTGTGGACTCCGATTAAAGACCCGAAGTGATCCTTGATCATTATATCAAGTGGACATGCATAAGTGGATTATAGCATTCAGATAAAATACATTGGGAAAAAGGGTGAAGTTTGAGATTTGAGATCTCAGAAGTCCAAAGACCCGAAGGACATCTCAACCTTTGATCAAGAAGAGGGCCACAGGACCATTGATCTAGTTGAAAGGTCAAACACCCAAAGTAGAAGCAGGGTCGTTGATTTAGGAGGACAGGTTTCTGCAGATCATCAACTCTGGAAGACTGATGTACAAAGGAGAGAAGGGTTTGAGACTTGAAAAGTCTGAAGTCCAGAATCATGAAGGATATCACATCCGTTGATTTAGGAGGGGAAGATCTGGTCTATGGATTTGAAAAGGGTAGATCTGAACCGTTAGTTCAAATAGTACCATCAAGATTGGGAGATCGACGGTCATGTAGCATTGCGGGGATCAGAGGTGTGCGAAATTTAAAAAGTTGAGGGCAGGCGGCAATCCAAACCCCGGTCTTGGAGAAAGGACACGTGGAGGCTCGAGGAGAATTGCAGGCTGAAATGTAGTTTGGTTTCAAACCGCCTTTTTCCACTCCCGAAATTATGTGTTTGCGTGAGGTCATCGCCCAAGGTCACATTCAAGGAGGGGAAAAGAGAAAAGGGGATAATGCCAACTCTGAGACTTTGCTAAAGCACGAAGAAGAAGGTCGTGGGTATCATAAGACCTGCACCAAAATCCGGAAGGGCATGTGTTTGATTAAGAGGTGAGACTATCAAGGTATCAAAGTCTTGTTTTACTTAGAGAATCAAAGAACCTTGATTGGAGGGTCGGGTTGAGTCCCAGACTTCCCAAATTAGGAATCGTAGAGGGAAAGAATCTATTCCTGTAGGGAGGATTTTTTTATTTATTTTTGCCCCATCGTGGGTGTGTTACAAATATTCACCGATATTTATAGGGGGGGTGAATTAAAATTGAGCATTGTTTATCATTTATTAATTAGAACACGTGAACATTAACTTTATCAATAATATATCATTTATGATTGCATTCAATATATCATGAGAAGTACCAATCAATTAGTGCATAACAAATAACCACATACGCAATACACCAAAATTTACGTGGAAACCAAAATGGGAGAAAACCACAAATTATTTCTTGTATATAAACTATTATATTCATAGGAAGCACCAACTTCCCAATTCTCCAACACCAAATAGAATGACTCTCCAACCCCCTATTTACATGCTCCAACCTAAAGGAAGCTACAACTCCCTAGATTCTCCAGCTCCAACTAGAAGGAGGCTCCAACCCCCTAATTTACAAGCTCCAACCTAAAGGAATATCCAACTCCCTATATTCTACAACTCCAAATGGAAGGAGGATCCAACCCCCTAGTCTATAGGCACCAACCTGATGGAGACTTTGATCTCTTTCCTTGCACTACCCTGCCACCCTGAAATATAAATGAAGACTCAACTTGTCACTGATAAGTAACCTGTCATTATCACTGATAATCAACCTATCATTTTCACTAATAATCAACATCTCACTATCACTGATAATGTCATTAATACTGATACCTCATCATCATCAAAACCATATGCCAAGATCGCCAATAACATATCTCAAAACATATGCCTAACATCACCAAGATATGCCTCAAACCATGTACTGAGCATGTGCCAAAATATGCCTCAAACATGTGCCATAATATCCATGAATCATGTAACAAATATATTCCTCAATCATATTCTATATTACTCATGATATGCCTCAACCATGTACCAAAATATGTACCTCAAACATACACCATATCATCCAAGATGTGTCTTAAGTATGTACCGAAACATCAAATATATGTACCTCAACCATATGCATCAAACCATGTGCCAAAAAACTCGAAGACATGCCTAAAAAATGTAGCAAGACATGTAACAAAACATCCAAGATATGTGTCCAACCATGTACCTCAAGCATGTGCCAAGCATTAATGAAATTTCTCAAACAATATAAAATACATGCCTTAAGCATGTGCCAAATCACCAAGATACAAACCTAAAAAACACATAGAGAACCATAACTTTCAACATGTGAGAAATATGGTGCATACCATCATATACCCTCATACCTTCTTCAACTTCAACAACAATAAACTAACATCTTCATTAAACTTTACCTCATTCTAGCAGGACTAGTTTTGGATTAGTCACAAACCATAACTTTCAACAAGCATAAATCCGTACATGTAATGGATTAATTTTTGAAACTTGTATAAAATATTATTCAATATAGTATCTAAAATTACTCCAAGTTTCACTCCTTGAATCCTACCTGAAAAGGCGTTATAGAGAAAATGGTAAGCCTTGCTAAATTTTGGCCTACTCTGGAGAGTGAACTTGTAGAGCATGCCATGCACTTAATATTTGATATCTAGTTTTGAAACTTTCACACAACCTACTAAAGATTGTATTATTTCACAGAGCACCTATTTGAGACTAGTTTCAAGACTAGTAAAAAACCCTATCTTCTGCATAGTGTATCTCCAAAACTACAACAACCTAGAAGTTGAAATTGTTACCACATATACCATGATATGTCTTCTCAATATCCTCCACATTTTTATATTATATTCATTCTAGAAAACAAATTATAGCAAAAATGGTAAGATGACCTTTAAATAACATACCTTAGAACACATCATCACAAGACTTCATCCACCCTTGAAATTTCTCCCTTCTTCACTTCATCTTCCCTCTAAAATTTGCCTCAGATATCATTGGTTACCTCAAATAAAAATCACTTGAGTTGATGTGACAAATTAACTCCTATATGCCTTAATTATAATAGATTTGGCACCCTCTTTTTAGGGCTGACTTGACCCAAAAAAAAAATAAAAAAAAAAATTTAATGATTATTCCATTGAGGCTGACTTTACCAACAACATCCTTAATATTTATTGTAATGGGGCCAACTTGTAACTTATTGTTTGCAACAAATTTTATTCTTTTAATTAATTTGGGGCTGACTTGTCACTTCTTGTTACAATTGTTTAGGGGCTTCTAAACCATACTTTGGGGTTTCCATATTCAAGAAGGCATATATCCTTATCCGTGAGGAACCACGTGGCGTACCACCTATTGTTGGAAATGGCATGATGAGTACTATCCATATATGAGGTTGTTTCATGCATGTTCCATGTCCTTTATCCCATTGTTTTTCAAACAACTTCAGGCTTCATGACCACATCTATGGGGCTTCTCAACCACTTAGCCATATTTCCAGGGCTTCTTGTAGATGTTTCTTCTAGGTTTGACTAGGGTTGACATCAATGAAAACCAACTATCCAACGTAGGGATGATGTTATAGGTATGTTATTCAATTATTTGAGATGATATATGAAATGTTATTGTGCTAACATATTCTTGGTTGTCATTAACTATTTATGTTGTTAAGATATCATTATAAACTGTGCTCATCTATTATTTTTTCTCCCGTGGGATAGGTTAGAAGTAGTTATATTAGATTAGTTTTATTTTAGTTTAGATTATATTTATAATCAATTAGAACTCTTTGTTGGACAGTTCGTTGTCTTTCCCCATTTTTATTCTTTTAATTCTTAGTGGAAACCAGTCCCGCATACTGGTCGGAAACACTACACCAAATGAGAGTATGTCTAATTGGGACCTGCTATCGGGCATTCTTTCTTACCTGCTTGAAAATCCATTTGGACCCATCAACAAAACCCAATACTTAAACACAATCTCTGTAACCATACAATTTCCTTACTTGCATGAGTGGTTACCATGTATTCAACTTTTTTAGTTAAGAGAGAAACCACAGATTGTCTCTTTCTCATCTAACTAGTCGCTCCTCCAAATAGGTTAAATATATAACCACTTGTAAATATTTTTTTATCTATATCTCTAGCCAATTATGCATTAACAAATACATGTATGTCCAACAATATGTCTACATCAGGTCTTCCTTAGTGGAAAATTCCATAATTTATAGTGCCACACAAATGCCCAAAACCCTCTTTATAGTTGTCTAATTCTCCTTTCCTGGTTTTAACATATACATGCTCAAAAACCACATTGAAAGTGAAACTTGTGGTCTAGTATAGAACATTTCATACATCAACTACCAACAGAACTAGCATAAGGAACATAAGACATGTCTTCTTTCTCTTCTTGTCTCTTGGGACACTCGTCTGCAAATAACTTCACACCTACAGGAATAGGTGCATTGTTGGTTTACACTCTTGCAAATTAAACCTTTGTAATATTGTATCAACATATTTCCACTTGTTCAACCAAAGTTTCTTGTTTGTATGATCTCTTTTAATTTCCATGCCCAAAATAAAATTTGTAGCACCAATATCTTTCATATCAAATTTAGATGACAACTATGCTTTTACCTCCTTGATGTTTTCCTTATTTTTTCCAATCAATAATACATCAACAACATACATAACCACATAACCAAAATGATAACCAACTAATTTTAAATACAAACAATGATAAGCTTTTCTCCTTGTGAAACCAAGTCCCAAAACATAAGTATCAAACTTTTAATACCACATCCTTGGATATTGATTTAACCCATACAGGGAATTTTTCATACCTTTCACTACAAAACCTTTTGTTGTTTCATGTATATTTCTTCTTCAATATCCCCATGCAAGAATTCTATATTTACATTCATATGTTCTACTCCACGTTAAAAAAACAATAGCAATAGAAAAAACAAATCTTATAGAAGTCAATTTAGCAATAGGAGAAAAGATTTCACCAAAATCAATTCTCTCTAACTGGGAATATCCCTTTTTTACTAGGCGACCTTTATAATTCTCCACTTTACCTTTTTCATTCAACTTATTCTTAAACAACCATTTTTTACCAACGAGTTTTCTTCCAAACAATGACTCAACTACATCTCAAGCCTAAAGTTTATCCAAGGAAGCCATTTATTCAACCATGAATTTCTTTCGGAGTTTTCCATCCTATGAATCCATTTCCTCCCTAACAATTTCGAGATCATCATTAGTAATAGACAAAGCATAACTAGATAAAAAAATTAGGTGGAGTATACCTTTCTTGTTATCTTCTTTCCCAAACCGATCTCTTCAATACTAGAGTATGATTTTCTTCTTCTTCTAATTCATATTGTTCTATATATTCAAACTATTCACCGTCCAACTCAAATTCTATTATCTCTGGGTTTTTTTCTTTTGGTGGAATTTCCTGTTTTGGAACATATTTAACCTCTCTACAGACAACATCTTGATTATAGACAATATTCTTAGTTTCTAGGTTCCAACGTTTATAGCCTTTTACAACCTCTTTGTAACCAATACAAATACACTTTTCATTTTTATTATCCATCTTCTATTTTCCTTTGGAACATGTACATACGAATCACATCCAAACTCTCTAATATGTTCACGAGAAGGTTTCTTATCAATCCATGCCTCATGCGGAGTTTTGTCCACCAATGCTAATGAGGGTGATCTATCTACTAAGTAACATGCAGTACCCACTGCCTCTACCCAAAATTTATGTCCTAACCCAACACCATTGAGCATGCTCTTTTCTTTTTCCATTGACATCCTATTCATCCTTTATACAACCCCACTTTGTTGAGGTGTGTATGAAATAGTCTTCTACCTTTATATACCACACTTATTACAAAATTCCTTGAATTTATTCCCGCAAATCTCTCCACCATTATCTGTCCTCGACACCTTTATTTTATTCTTTGTATGATTCTCCACAAGATCCCTAAACACTTGAAATTTACCAAAAACCTCATATTTATTTTGGAGGAAATAAATTCATGTATTTTTCAAGAAATCATCAATGAATGAAACATAGTACACATATTTACCTAGAGATAGAGCAAGAATAGGTCCAAGCACATCACTATGTACTAAACATAATCTCCCCTTTTCTCTTTTAGCACTAGATGGTCGTCTTACTCAATTTTTTTACCATATATGAAACATTCATATAAATCAAAATACAATATACAATCAAACATACCTTCAACCAGACCTTTACTGTGTAGTGTTCGAAGGACCTTCTCTCAAATATGTCCCAATATTTGATGCCACATCATTGTATCTTCTCTAAAGATCATAGGGTTTTTGTATTTTTCACCCTCATGAACAACAAAACTGTTATACCCATTACTGATTCTTCTTCTGAACAACATGTATAAAATTTCCATTCTAAACTCCCCTCATCAACATCATTTCTCCTCAAACCATTTTATAGGTTTCCTTTTTGAATATAGTATGTACACCTGCATCACTCATATTACTTATAGATATCAAGTTTCTAGCCAGTTAATGCACCTCATGGAGTGTTCTAATCCTTCTGTCCTTGAGATGCAACTTAACTTTTCCACATCCTATTATTCCGTTTGTTAAGTGATCTCCTAGGAAAACGTCACCTTCGTTATACTTTTCATATTTATAGAACCACTCTCTATGGGGAGTCATATGAAAAGAATCACCTAAATTGATAAGCCATACATCATGATATACATGTATGATTGAAGAATCCAAGTACACATCCCCTCCTTCTAAGGAGGATTTCCCTTCTTTGGAAGAAACATCATCATATCCCTTCCATCTCTCAACAATTTTGATATGCAATCCTTCTTGAAATGCCCAACTTTACCACATTTCCAACATTTATTTAAGTATTTTCTCAGTGATTTAGATCTCCCACTTGAGGACTTATTTTTATCCAAGAAAAATCCTCTTACAGATAAGGCATCCATGCTCTGATAATCCATGTTTTTCCTCCTCATTTATTCCAATAACAAGGATGAAACCACATCATCAAACTTTAATATGGTCACATTACTACCAATAGCTACAACTAGACTATCACATAGATTTATCAATGAAAACAAAAAACTAATGCACTTATCTTGATATGAAATTTTAATATCCACAGACAACAACTGACTTACCACAATATTGAAGGAATTAAGTTTCTCTATCAATGAGTCTCCATCATTCATCCTCATGAGGTACAACTTATTTTGAATGAAAATTTTATTTACCAAGGATTTAGACTGATACAAAGTCCCTAACATATTCCATAATTCCTTGGTTGTTGTTTCTCCCAAGACATTTAGTAATACTGAATCTATAAGGAACAATCAAATTGTGTTATTTTCCTTCCTATCTAACTTCGTCCAGTCTTTCGTTGACATGCCCGTAGGTGCAGTATTAGGATCCATAATGACCCATTGTTCTTTATATACCAAAAGATCCTCCATCGTCAACTTCCAAAGCTCAAATATTTTCCTGTTAAATTTCTCAATCTTTAATTTAGAATTCCTCGCCATTTTCTTTCACCACAAGAATCACCACCATAGAGCTCCCATTGAAACCTAGTTCATCACATATCCAAGATAATCGAACCCTTAGCAAAAAAGGTTCCCCCTGAATCTAATAACTTCTGTGATACCAAATGAAGGTTTTAAACCTTTGTAATATATAAATGCACATACATATTCTTTATACAATAGAAAGAAAACAATAGAAACCACACATAGTACTCAAGAATTTACCTTGGAAACCCTTCATCGGGAAAACCAACAAAATGTTTAGAGCCACACATCTAAATCTTATTGTATTAAATTCACCATTATGATACAATACACCTAGGATCATGTAGCATCCAATTCCCTAATCCATTGACCTAGATTAGATTCCTTGATCAGAATTACATTACAATGGGTCAAAAAACCATTGACTGAAAACCAAGACAAAAATGAACAAAAAACAACCCAAAAGAATTTGCTTGGTGGCTTCGCCTCTGAACTCCCGAATAGGGGGGGATTTCACCCCCCTTATGACTGCACTTTGTTCCTAAAACAATGTAGCAACATATTTCACTAATCATGCAAAGAATATAACACATGCCCAAAAAATTCAAGTTTTAAAAGTTGTATCTGTGAAAAGATACATAAGTTCTACCCACTTTTTATACAATGTACAAAGTATGTGAAGCCTAACAAAAATGCATGTCGAATATTCCACATGTATGATATAATGGAAATCTTTTTGTTTTTCTATAATTTTCTATGTTGGGCACATGTCTTACATCTTTTTAAATTTTTTTCAAAAATTGTTTTTTTTAATGTGGTTTTTTCTAACTTAAAAAAGTCTAAATACATTTTTTTTTTTAATTTCATTATGTTTTCCTATTCTTCTTTAATTACGTTATTATTATTATTATTATTTGATTTTACTTGAAATATGTTTTTATTTGATTTTATTTTATTTATAAAAAGACAAATGTTTCTCATTTTAGAGTTTTCCTTTTATTTATATTTATTTTTCTTCTTTTCTCAAGGTCTTTTTTTTATGGTTGCATTTGAAATAGTACCAGGATTTTAGGCCATAGTTTGAAAAATGTTGTGATTTTAGGATGAGAAAAAAAGAGGGCGCCATTGGCAACACATATTTTTTATTCAAGGGTTGATATTAAGATTTTGGTTGCAAGAATACTAGTTTTCAACGCCACGTTTTCAAAATGTTGTACTTTTAGCCTCAAAAAAGAGAGTGGGGTTCCAATTATGGATTTTGGGATTGATATTTTATGATTTTGATTACAATGGTACTAATTGTTAATTCCATGGTTTCAAAGAAGTTGCAATTTTAACCTCGAAAAAAATGGTGTTGTTGTTAGCGTTTTTTTTTCAATTTGGTGGTCAATTTTAAGATTTTTGTTGGCAATATTACAAGGTTGTTAATGTCATAGTTTCTAAATGAGGTAATTTTAACCCTAAAGAAAAGAGTTCTACTAGTAGCACTACTTTTCGATTCAGGGCTTGATTTGGTGTTTTTGACCAAAAAATGTGGGATTTTAGTGGTTCTCATTTTGAGGTCACAATTCTAGTCAAGTTGGTAACCATGTTTATTTTTCACATTCAAATTACAACCCTTAATATTGTTACTGTTTACAAAAATATACCAAGGATGCATAATTTGCATTAATTTCACAAAAACTCCAAGTCCACTATTAAAACAGGCTACAAAACTATGTGAGTGGGTTTAGAAAAATGCATGCCAAGTTTCGTACAAGTGTCCTTTTGAAAAAGTGATATATGATGTTTTATATTTCATTGTTTTGACAAAATCTCATATATTAGAATTCCCAAATTCACTTTATGTTGTTGGCATATATAATCTGTCAAGTCATAACCTTTTGTATATATTATTGAAATATAGGTAATACATATTACATATCTGTAATATGTAATACATATTACATATCTGTAATATGTAATACATATATGTAATATGTAATACATATATGTAATATGTAATACATATATGTAATATCTGTAATATGTAATACCTATAGATAATACATATTACATACATGTAATATACATGTAATATGTATTACATTATGTAATAGGCATTACATATTATATTCACTAAAATGCATGCCCATGGTTTATATTTTGGCCAAATTGAATGATTCAATTTGGAGAATGTGTTTTTTTTCATTTCACACCTTTTTACATTTTTATTCGTTCAATTTAAGTTTTAAAAATTGTATTTGTGAAAAAAAATACTCAACTTTTTTCCCACTTTTTACATAATGTACAAAGTTCATGAAGCCTAACAAAAATGCATGTTGAATCTTCCATAAGTATGATATAAGAAAAATATCCATGTTGTTCTATAATTTTGTATGTTGTGCACATAGCCCATGTCTTACATTTTCTTTTAAGTTTTTTCAAATATTGTTTTTTTTAATATATGTTTTTTTTAATATATGTTTTTTTTAAATTGAACTTAAAAAAATCTAAATACTTTTTTTTTTTTTTT
>ML787259.1:180126-205198 GCA_009831015.1 Picea engelmannii
ACCTTTCATAGAGACTAGGCTCCCCTTTATTTTTTCCATTCTTGCTAGGACCCTGACATCCCTTCAACACATACTCTCCTTCAAGGGACATTCCAGTGAGCTAATGTATGTCCTCAGTGTGGATTTGATACCTCATGTCCAGCCAGAGACTTCTGTCATGCACTCTGTTGATCAAAAACTTTGTGCACCGCAAAAATTCACCAGTGGTACCGAACACTGGTAAGTCTCTGAGGTTCATGATGGTTGAGTTGACTGTGTTTATGAATTTCTTCTTGGGCACAAACTGCATGCCTCCCAACTCATCTTGAGCGATAGTCTAGAATATGGCTATGCTCATATGGGGGAACAAGAGTTGGTATGTTAAGTCGAGGTCAAGGAGCTTGACCTCGACTACCTTCCCCTTTATATCACCTACGACCTTGACTCGGGGGTTGCAGAGCTCCTTTGGTACTGTGTCCTTGGACATGACACTTCAACTTCATGTAGCTCTCGGCATTGTGAGCTCTGAGTTATCAACAGATTCTTCAATGAGCTAAGGATTGGGGATCACAACTACGAGTTTCTCGATTACATAGGCTTGCTCGCTCTACAGAGTCCAGAAATTGCTAAATTAATTGAAAACAATGCGTTCTACGACGAGATCTTAGAGCCTTATACTCGAGCTTAGTTGGCAAGTTCAGTAATAACTATTGTTCATCATGACCCTATGGACACAACTTGGATATGAGTTGTCCAATAGGACAGGTTAACGGGGTAAATCCGATTGGGCGATTCTGGCATTTACTATGGAAGTTGGTCAGGGACATGGCCAATTTCATACCTTTTTTTTTTACGGGTCGAAATCCCGGTGAAAATACCAATGGCATCTTGATCACGTATCACGGCTCTATGGCTTAACTAAATTCAGATGGGGTACCGTAACCACAATAAAGGTTGTGACTGGACTAGTTGCGTGTGGCACATGGACTCATATTGCATTCGAATTTGTTCTCCCTCCGACCACAAAGGGGTCCCCATCATATTAATGACCGTCATAAATGAGTTATTGTCTTATTTAATCCTCCACTACTGAGTAAGCAGTTCTGCATCAAACAACACTTAAATAGAAAATGCACTATGTGTCGTGGCGCAACACTATGCACATCAACTTTATTAACTGAATTTACAAAAATTGTAAAAAACTCAAATCTAACTATTATACATGCTCCTTGTGACTAGAGAAACACTCCTTTTATCTCATTTTTGAGACATATAGGGTTTCAGGCGAGCGTCTTTCACCCATCCTGGCCGCAACATAACATCCAGTTGCACGAGTCGGACTTCTCCTGAGGATCGGATCTCCGTAACTATAAATGGTCCCAACCAATGCATGTGCAACTTCCCAGGATGCTTCTGGTACCGACTGTCATAGAGTAGAACCTTTTCTCCTTGCGCAAATACTTTATCTTTAATGTGCTAGTCATGCCAAGCCTTTTATCTTTCTTTTTCAACTGACTGATGGAAGTATGCTAAAAACCTGGTCTCCTCGAGTTCTTGTAACTCCATAAGTCTCTGTGCAACTGATTCTTCCTCCGAAATTTGTTTGATCTGTACAATGTACAAACTTCGAGTGATTAATTCTACAGGCACCACTGCCTCTTTCCCATAAACTAGCTGGAACAACGTGTACCTGTGGATTTTCTTTGTGGTTGTCCTATAAGCCCATAGTACTATTGGAACTTTGTCATCCCAATCTTCCATATTTGTGCAATAGACCTTTGTTAGCCCTCTCTTTGGAATCTTGTTGAGTGCTTCTATTGTTCCATTGGCTTGCGGGTGGTAGGGGTTGCTTTTGTGATGTTGGATAAAAAAATCTATTGTAAGATTTGCTATAGTGCTACTAATGAAATGAGCTCCTTGATCACTGGTTAGGATCCCAGGACATCCAAATTGAGTGATAATATTATCAAAAATGAACCTAGCAGTAGAATCGGTCAAATAATCCTGAACAAATGTTGCTTCAACTCAACATGTAAGGTAGTCAGTTGTAGTAATGATGTACCTAGACTTTGAATGCTTAGTTGTGGGGTTGATCAGTCCAATGAAGACAACTTCCAACTTCTCAAATTCTTGTAGAGATCGAACTAGTTGAAGTGGTAATTCATCTTGTCGTCATGGCTTACCCACTCTTTGACAAACATTACATGATCTAGCATATACCTTTGCATCCTTGAAGAGATTTTCCCACCAAAATCCAGCTTGTAGAACTTCCTGTGCAGTGTTCTTCCCTCCTACATGACCTCCCACAACTCCATTGTGGCATTCCCATAGTATATCCTGTCTTTTATGGGCCAAGACACACCTTCTAAGGATACTATCTAGTCCCAATTTATACAACTGTCTTGTGATCAAATGGTAATCCACTGCTCTAACAACCATATGGTGTTTCTGGGTTGTGAAATATGTTTCTAGGAAAACCCATGTACTTAATAAGATTGTTATGTTCTCCAGGTACTCTGGTATGGCCTCAACCCTGAACAAGTCCGCATCTGAGAGCTGATCGTCAACTACTCCACCATTTTCCCCTAAATCTAATCTAGACAGGTGATCACATCCTATGTTGCATCTTCCAGGTTTAATAACTACTTCAAAATAAAATAACTGAAATAGTAGCAACCATCTACAAATTCTCCCTTCCAACATAGGTTTGTTAACTAGATATTTCAATGCAGAATGATCAGTAAAAAAATTGAAATGAGAGCCTAACAAATATTGTCTAAATTTCTGCAAAGCATAAATCATAGCTAAACCCTCCCTTTATGTCATTGTTTAGTTTCTCTCATCTTGTGACAATTTCCGACTCACAAAATCAATAGGATGATCCATGGTTCCATCTCCAGGTTGCGCTAAGATAGCTCCTAAAGAAATACCTGAAGCATCTACGTGGACGTGAAATTTATTTTCCCAGTTTGGGAATATCATAATCAGTGTTGTGTTGAGATTCTCCTTTAGGGTCTCGAATTATTTATCACATTCTAGAATCCATTGGAAAATTTCATCCTTTTTCAATAGATTTTCCAGGGGTGTATTGATGTTTTCATATCTTCTGATGAACCTACGATAGTACCCTGTGTGTCCCAGTGTGGAGCACAACTACTTATCACTCGTTGGTGGTGACATATTCACAATAACCACAACTTTGGTTGGGTCTACCAATACTCCTTCTCGACATACTATGTGGCCCAAAAAATTCCCATGTGGTACACAAAAGATACACTTTTTGATATTCAATGATATCTGCAATTCTCTGCATATGTCAAACATCAAACATAATAGTGCTACATGTTCCTTGAGAAAACTATATATCATCCAATCATCCATATAAACTTCTATGAACTTGTGAATAAATTCTCTGAAAGATTCTATTACAATCTCGGAGAAAACTACAAGGGCGTTCTTCAAGACAAATGGCATCACATTGTATGCGAAAGATCCCCGTTATGTTATGAATGTGGTCTCTTTTTATCCTCTTTGGCAATATTGACTTGGTGGTACCCTAAAAATACTTATGTGAATGTGTATGCTTCCTTCCCCGCAACCTGTTCTAGAACCTCATCAGTAAAAGGTGGGAAAGGGTCATGCACATAGGAAAAGTTAAGGCTTCTATAGTCTACACAGACCCTGATATCCTCTGTGCCTTTCTTTCTTTGAATGACTATTGGGTTGACCCACTCTACTTCTTCCACTGAAAAAATAAGTATGGCTTACAACATCTTGTCTATCTCCTTCTTAACCTTCTCTTTTACTCTAGGGTTAAGATGGTATGGTCTATGCCTCACATGCTTGGATCCTGGTTTCAATTCGATTTTCATTTCTCCCATAAATCCTTTGATTCCCTTTAACTCTGAAAAAGTCTTTGGGAACAAATCCTCATATTCCCACAACAAACTCTGTATTTCTTGACTAGTTTGCTCATCCCATTAGTCTCCCACCATAGCTATCTTAGGTTTCTCTATGGTCCCTATATTGACTTTGCGCAAATTTAATGGGTGATTGTAGGAACTATCAGTCAGACTGGGTATGGTGTTCTGGATTTCTTTGTTCCCTTATGTCTCTTTAATGGCTAGGTTTCTCAATTCCTCTAAGTCATCTGGGCTTTCTGAATCCCTGCTAATCTTATAACATTCTATAGGCTTCTTGGTTGAGGGTAAGTGAAGGTTAGTTTGAAGTTCTCGGCTATGCTTTGGACATACCACTAGGTTTGATTTCTAATTACTATTATCTGTAAAAATAAATTATTTAATATTTTGCGGGACTACTTCAAGCTCGGGGTACTTACTTGTAAATGAGAAGTCCTTGCAAAAATGAGCTGCCAACGTTTTCCAATCGTTGGTCTGTCTTCTAGTTTCCTCATGTATGAACCAAGATTTCGGGATTGGACCTAGGGAGTGGTGGAATACCTAAACCCATAAGTGAGAGGGTATTTTTTCAAATTGCCACTATGTCATGCACTATTCAATATGTGCTTTGGGATCATATTATTCATTGAACATTTGCGCAACTTGGAAATCCGTCTGCATCTATGATTCCAACTGCTCCTTATTATGAAACCTATACTTGATATCTTGCTTTACATCATCCCAAGTTCTGAGTAAGGATTTATGATTAGCCCACCATATGGCAGGAGTGTCCTGGAGGGCTACATCTAGTACCGAGATCCGTTGATCCTCTACTACCTTTTCTTCCATGTTGAGTAGAAAATTGTCGAGTCCTGAGGTGCCATCATATGTTGGGTGTTCTCTGACTTCGGTCCCAACCCATCTGGTTTCTCTAACATTTGTGCATATCCTTGAGAATTTTTCATACGAGCCTTGTTGCCAACTATCAAAAGCCAATTCTGAATCTTCGTCTACTGACTGTATACTCCTCCAACTTATCAATCCATCAATAGTAGGATTTATGTAATCATCTCTTATTCCCGTCATTACAGTGTACAACTGATCCAATTCTTCTCCCTCCATATTATTTTATATTGGCTCTATATATCTGGGCCCTGCATATGGGTCTAAGGGTTGAACTACCTTGATTCCATCAACTTCAAAGGTCATGGTGTCTTTCTTTAAGTCAATTACTGCATATTTCTCATAGGCCTAATCAATTCCAAGTAGTACAAGGTAAGGGTCCGTATCCCCCATGATTTCAATCACTTCAAAGTCAACTACAGTCTTCACTCCCGCAACATATATTTCCACACTTTCAAGTCTTCTTATTGGTAAAATACAATATTGGTTTGTCATTATTAGCTGAATTGGGGAATATGTCAGCCTAGGTTTTCCTAAGGCTTCCCAGGTCTTCATAGGCAGAATGTTCACATCAGATCCTAGATCCAACATTACATCCTTAATCTCAAATTCGTTTAACTGGGCTACTGGTCTGAATTCTTTTCCAATTCATACTTTTCTTCTCTGCACTCTCTAAGTACTCTTCTCAGGAAGATTAGCCCTTATTCCTACTTCTATGGGTTCTTCATTCCCTAAAACTAGGTATAACGCATTGCACAACTTCTCTGTTACATGATCATTCCCGAGAATGTCATAGAATAATTGAAACCAAAGTTCGACTAAATTTTGAGGTTGCTTAGGTTGTCTAGGTGCGACTACAGGGTTTCTGGGTGCAGGAGGTGAAGTAGGGACTTGCGCAATCTTAGGGTAAACAATAGGTTGTGGGGGTTTCTCTTGCCTCTCAGGGCTAGGAATATTCTGAAATACTTCTATGGAATCTTTAAAGAACAACTTTTGTTTTAGAGGGTCACACTTGTCTTCTTTAGGTGCTGCTTTCTGGATCTAAGGTAGAGTATCATCATCAACTCCTATCTTTTCTCCTCCTCAAGTAACGATATTAAGGTTGGGAAATTGTCCTTTAATAACTCCCTTGATTTTTGAGTTGATGAGGTTAGTTCCTCATTGTCGTACCCTATCTTTGCATTTTGTAATTAATTCTAGGCAGTCTTCAGTTGCATGCTCATTGGTTCTGCAGTGAGAGCACCATGGCTGCCTTGGATGAGGATAGTCTCTAGACATGTGACCTTTCTCATCATACTTATAACATCTTCTTGTCCCTCTTCCCCCAATCCTTAATCCTTTGAATTCTCCTTCGTCTCCACCTCCTCGACCTCTTCCCGATCCCTGAGGGTTTTCATTCACCCTGAATGATGTTCATTTAACCTATCTGCAAGTGCATCCAACACTCTACATTGATTGGTAGTATGTGTGGTAGATGCATAGAACTCACATTGTATTGTATTTGGTACTATCGAATATTTCTGCATAATGGGGCACTATCTCAGCCCATGCCCATGGATTCTACAAATCTCACAATACTCCACTGTTCGTGTTGCTTGGCTCCCTAGAAAAGCATGATTTGGGGTGGGGTTATGGAATGGTAAGTTCGAAGACACTTGCGCAACTCCTCCCATGGGTCCTAGTTAGGGTCCCATCATATTCTGAGGAGGTCCCAATCCCCTCATTCATGGACATTCATTCACCAGATGTCCTTCTGTATAACATCTGGTGCACCAGACTTGCGGTCATCTTGGTCTAGGTATTGTTAGTTCTTGAATTTTTTCTATAAGCGTTGATATTTTCCCTTGTAGTTGCACCAAATTTGCATCTGTTGGGGGTCTGGTCACTCTCAAGATCCCAGGGTATCCCACCGTGGCTTCAATCTTCATCGATTATTCCAAGGTGTCTTTCAAAGTGGCTATTCGTTGTTGCGTTAGCGGGATCTGAGTCAGAGGTAGCAGTCCCTGAATGTACCATTTCCTTTGATGTTCCTCATGGATTGGATGTGCTAACCTCCCTATAAAATATTTAAACTTTTGGTTGTATTCCCAAGATGATTCACCTTCCCTTTGTTGGATCTTGCGCAACTCAGATAGATCCTGTTTTTCTGAATGAGGTAGTTTAAACTCTGCTATGAACCTTGTCCATACCTGGCCAAGTGTGAATGCTTGACCTTGCATTCCTGGAACCCCTAGCTCAATGATCTTCATGTACCACTTGAGAGCACCACCTCTCAAGGTAGTCTGGAATTCAACCAAATTATTCACATCTAGACTCCCTCTGGATCTCCAGATTGCTTTGCACAAGAACCAATGTTGCTCAACATCTTCATCTCCCTTACCCCCAAATTTTGGGTATCGGGCAATCGAACCTCCCGCCTGACCAGCCATTGTTGATATTGGTCCTCTTATCAAAATGAAACCTAACGGTCCTGCTTGCGATCTACCAGGGGATCCCAATATCCTCCCTATACTTGCACTTCCTGGTGGTGACTGACTAACTAATTGTACTGGAACAGAACTAGCATGAGAAGGTAATATCAAACTTACCACTTGTATAGAAGACACTTGGGGTATGGGCGATTCGAGGCTGGCGCCACTTTCTTCGGGGTGGTTTTCTTTGATCTGGGGGTTCTCGTTTTCTTCCACTAGAGCGATCTCTTCATCCAGATCCCTGATATTTCCTATCATCAAGGCTAAATATTCTCTTTCTTCTTCAAGATTCATGTCAACTTCCTCCTCTCTTACGTCTACACCTTCTCCTTCGTGTCCAACCTCCCGGGGACTTCTTTCTCTCCACTCTTCTCTCTCACTTAATATTTGACTAGCCAGTCTTTCTTATCTTCTCATCTTTTGCAACTATCACATATGTATTTCCTCTACTTCTCATGGTCCAACCTCTTTTCCCAACTTCTCAGACTATCTTGTTGCTTTCTTGATCTTTCCTTGCCACAACTTCTCAACTATGCCGATTGTTTTCAAGGCTCACTCATCTCTTGAGTCAATTTCTTGTTGTTTCCCCCCTGATTTGTCAAATAACCCTTCCCCTCTCTCAAGCCATGACTCTACCCCAGCCTCACCCTACCCCAAGCGAGGGTCTTTACGCTGCCATCTCAATCGGGGACATAGTCAACATCCCTTATTCCATCAAGAAAACTTTAATCCACAGGGGGATTTCTCTCAATAGTATTCCCCTTGCGTATTTATTGAAATTCACCTCTACTCGCAAAAAATATTAGTGGTTATCAGCTGCAAAATCGATAATTTATCCTTCCAATGTGATATTGACCCAGAAATCAATCGCTTGTGTGACTAGACGATCTAGCTGATGAAGTGTTGCAATATTTTTTGTGTCCCAAGTACATATCCTCTTGAATCATTCTTGTAAATCTGGAGCTTCTTGGAGCCTATTTATCCAGTGGAAAGTTTATTCTGGGAACGTAACCCAAAATATCTCGTACTAGTCACTCGATCTTTCTGAGTTCAAGACTGCCTCACAAGTATCTTCTACATATTTTCCCCTCAGCTCTACTTCTTTCCATATGAAGGCATCACAATTTATTTCCCACCATTGGTCAATATTAGATCTGTGAATCCACATAATTATCCTCCCTATAGGTTCCCTTTTAACGCAGGTCCCAAAAACGAACCATTTTGTTGGCGCAAGTTTGATCATATCAATGTCCTTCTTAGGTTACCAACAAAAGGTACTGAGTAGTCTAGAGCACTGAAATTTTTATCTCCTCTGAAGAGAAGAAGTCTCACCCAAATAACTACTGAGACAAATAGATAGGGAAGGGCAAGGAAAAGATTTAGGAGGCTTCACAGAACCTTCAAGATTCATCCCGATACTGCGTAAGACATCTAAATACCAAACAGATCTGAACTCATGTGTTCAAGAACTGAACCTACTTATGTTGCAAAAAATCAATTAAACATAGAGACATCATGTGGAACTTATAAGCCATAAAGAAGTACTGTAATGAATGAGTAAAACACAGGAAAGACACAAGAAAAATTTAAAATTTGGATCCTTCTTCATATTATCTTCAGATCTTTCTTCATTTACAAACTCAGAGACACACAGTAGTGCTATGTTACAGACTCCTGTCTCTAGACTCATGTCACAGAGATCTAACTCTCAAAATGGTGTACAACTTACATTACAGGCTCAAAACTCGACTTAACCCAACTAACAACACTAACAACCTTTTTACAATCATATTCAACCCTATATATAAGCTAGGTTGTGTCTTCTGTCTTTGTTTTCACACTTTCTTCTTCTGTTGCAACCGTTTTTGCTTTGTTGGCGTTGCATTGTCCTTTTCAAAACTAATTTTTGTTGCTTTTCCTTTCTCTATTGTCCCACCTCTTCTAAATCTTGCACAACTCGTACTAGGCCAAAAATTGCACAATTCCTTATCCCAAAAACGAAGGGCCCAACACCGATCTTGTGCAGCTTTTAAATTCTGCCTAATTTTTACCATTTGTTCTTCCTCCTTTAACAATTGTGGCCCAATCACAACTCTGTCTATTGAGTTATCCCAACTTACTGGTTTGATTTTATACCATACATTTCTTCAAAAGGGATCATCTTCAATGATTCATGATACCCTTTTTTGTATGAAAAATCAACTAAATGGATATAGTCCTCCCACTTAGAAGGCTTGTCCATTGCATAAATTATCAAGATATCTTCAATTTTTCGATTAATTCTTTCTAACTACCCATCTGAATCTAGATGATATGTTGTACTGAAATTTACATTTTTCCCAAATCCCTTAAACAACCCTCTCCAAAAATTGGAAGTGAACTTGGGATCTTGATCTGACATTATTGCCTTAGGCACACCATGTAGCCTAGAAATTTCTCTCATGTAAATTTATGCAATATTGGCTTCCTTGTGAGTTACTTTTACCGGAATGAAATGTGAAGCCTTTGTGATTTTTTACACCACTACCATGATGGAATCAAGTTGTCTTGTTGTCCTAGGAAATTTGGTAATAAAATCTATAGTAACAACTTCCCATTTCCATTCAGGAATGGGCAATGGTTGCAACAATCATGTCAGATGTCTATACTCATCCTTTACCTTCTAACATTCCAAGCATTTGGCCAAATAATTAGGACATCTTTCTTCATGACATGACAAAAATATTGGCCTATTACCGCTGTAATAGTTTTATGATATCTTGGATGTCCTGCATATGGCACATTATGCATCTCCCTTAGAACCAAGTTTTTCAATTCTTGAGAATTGGGAACATAAAATCTACTATGAAATGAGAGAATTCCATCCTCTTCCATCTTGTAATCCTTATATTTATGTTGTATATCATTCTATTGTAAGCGTTCTTTAATTTGCACATAATGTTGATCTGCAGTTACAACCTCTAAAATTCTATCTTTTAAATATCTTATGTACATACTAATGGATGTAGCATGCATTTTATGTACCCTTCTGTTGAGTGCATCATCCACCTTCTTCTCTTTTCCCTTTATGTGCTTGATATCAAAGTTATATTCACTAAGAAATTCCAACCATCTAGTTTGTCTAACATTTAGTGTTGGTTGTTCAAACAAATATTTCAGACCACTATGGTCTATCTTATTCAAATTTTCTTCCCATGAGGTAATGCCTCCACATTCTTAAGGCATGTACTATAGCTACCAACTCTAAGTCATGTGTGGCATAATTTATTTCGTGTTCCTTCAATTTTCTAGGATCATAACAAATTACATGTCCATTTTCCATAAGGAATCCACTAAACACTTCCTTACATGCATCCGCACAGAAAAAAAAAAAAAAAAAAATCCTCGACTGGATCTGCAACTTTTAAAATAAGTGCATTGGTTAACAAATCCTTTAAGCACTAAAAAATTTCTTCACACTTGGCACTCCACTCAAACTTTACTCCTTTTTTTTGCAAATATGTTATTGGGTGTGCAATTTTGGAGAATCCCACAATGAATCTCATATAATAACCAAGTAGACCCATAAATGATCTAACCTCTAAAATATTCATTGGCATTGGCCAACTCTTGATTGCTTCAATCTTTTCTGGATCCACTTCTATTCCCTCTTCTGAAACAATGTGACTCAAATAATGGATCTAATTTTGATAAAAAGTGCACTTACTCAATTTGGAATACAATTGGTTCTTTCTCAACACTTGTAGCAAAATCCTCAAATGTCTCTCATGCTCTTGTTCTGTCTTGGAATAGATAAGAATATTATTCAAGAAGAAAATTAAAAACTTATCTAGGAAATATCTGAACACTCCATTCATCAGACACATCAATGTAGTTGGTGCATTTTTTAAACCAAAATTTACCACCACAAATTCATAGTGTCCATACCTTTTCCTAAAGGTTGTTTTGCTAGTGTCTTCTTATTTGATTCTCACTTGATGATAGACTGACCTCAACTTGATCTTGGAGAATATATTTTCTCATTTCAGCTGATCAAAAATATCATCAATCCTTGGAAAATGGTATTTATTCTTGACTGTAACTTTGTTTAGTTTTCTGAAGTCAATACATAACCTCAACATTCCATCTTTCTTCTTGACAAAAAGAACTAGGGAACCCCAAGGTGAGAGACTTGGGCGTATGTACCCTTTCTTTAAAGACTCTTATAGTTTCATTTGCAACTCTTTTATCTCTAGCATGCTCATTCTGTAGGGATTCTTAGATACTAGGGAAACTCCAGGCATGAATTCAATTGATAAATCTATGTCCCTCTTTGATGGCAATACCGATAACTCCTCAAACACATATTTATACTCTTTCAAGACTGGATAATCTTCGAGACTTGGATCCTTATCCTTCATGGGATTTTCTATATGGGTTTCATATATATGGCACCCTTTTGTACAACTTATTTTCAACTGTAATGTTGAAATCTATCAGATAGATATATGCCTTGGAATACCTTGTATTGTACTTGAATTCCCTTCTTCATCCAGACATGTGAAAACCTTGTTATAACAATCTACGATAATTTTTTATCCAATCCATACCAATCAAGCGGTCATAAGACCCAAGCGATATGATGTTAAAATCTGCCTTAGTGTTAGTTCCATTCATATTTATAGGGCATTCTTTAACAAGCTCGTTAATTCTCCTCTTGGTTCCAGTTGCTAGCTGAAATAACCAAGACTTTTCATGAATACTTTTCCTCAATTTAAAATTTTCAATTATATTTGGATATATATAGCTATAACTAGCTCCAGAATCAATTAATATAGCTATGGGTTGATTATCAATCTTACCTTCCACTCCAATAATGTGGGATTGATAGTCTACTTATCTATTGTCCAAGGCTGCATAGATCCTTGGTGTGATTTTTCCCACGTTCTCTACCATATCCCCCTTATTGACGCTATGAAAAATATTCATCTTATCTCCTCAGTGAGGAAAATATTTATACATTTAATCTCCTTCACATCCCCAACACTTTATGGGTTTCTACCTTGGCCTCTTTCCCAAGGAATCTGTTATATTTTTATCACCTTGAGATGGCTTCCCTTGTTGATATGATTGATATATATTTCTGATGAAAGGTGGCTTGAATCCTTTCTTCCTTTGATCCATATTTCCTTTATTATTTTCATCCCAAGTCCTTTGGAAATATGGATTCCCTCTATTCTGCTCATAAAAATACTTGGCCTTTATTATGGCTTCTTCTAAATTCATGGGTTCATCAAACTAAATTTTATCAGATTGTAAAAGGATGGAAGTCCACTTAGGAACCTATGACTTTTTACCTTCTCATATTTGATGAAGATCACACACCTAAGAAGTTCCAAGAACTTTCTCTCATATTCATCCATTGTCATGCTCCCAATATTGAGTTCAAATAACTCTTGCATCTTCTTGTCATAATATTTCTTTGACAAGTAATGTTGTTGAAAATATTTCTTGGACTACTTCCAATAATTTATTTTCTCATCAAGGTGCTTAACCTTCTTCAACTGGTCCCACCACATAGATGCCTTCCCTTGAAGGTGGTAGGCTGCAATTTTGGCTTCTGGATTTGTTGTGTAGTTATGCAATTGGAAATATTTCCTCATTCCCAACAACCATGCTTCTTCATCTTCACCTTTATTCTTTTCTCCATCAAACGATGGTGGCTTGATTTTCCTCAATTCCCCTTGCAAGGTATCTGACCGATGTCTCCTTATATGATTCCCAACAAGAGATATGATTTGGCTTCTTGCCAACCTTAAATGTGTATATGTTTTTTTGGTTGAGTGCCCTCAGGAATGATGTTGTTGATTTCTACCAGTACTCCTTGATCGTCTAGATCCCCTATGATTATCCCTCCTATCATGATACCTAGACATATTCACTTTCTTGGCGCTAGCTTCTTTCCTCGTGCTTGACTCGTTGTTAACTTGCTTCTGTAGCATATTTAGGATTTGAAGTATGTCTTCTTGATCCTTCATGATCCTCTCATAAGCATCCCTATATCTCCTCCTTTTTGCAGGCTTCTCATAGTTATAGGCTCCTGCCTATATCTTCTTCCATTAGACTCAGTTTCAACATTACCCATGTTGAGATGCAGACCGATAAATTTTTATTCATGGATGTAAGAACCTTGATCATCCTCCATATCTTTATTTCTCATTTAGAAACTAAAGTATTATTTTCTGTATCTCTAATTCTGCAAAAGTGTGCATGTAATAATTGTTGTTAGAATTAAGCATATTACAAAATATGTTATTAATTAGATTACAAGTCATTCTTCATTTCAAATTATGAAGAATATTAATGAATTATTCTAGAATCTGAATTCTTAAATTCATTCCTCTTTAAAACAATTTTCCAATGGTTGTACTCATGCCTCATTCTGAGTTTTGAGTTAAAAGTTACAACATCCACATGATGCAATTCCCACTCATTTATTGATATAACATTCTCTTTTATTACTTTTTGAGAAAATATAACGCATGATTCAAAATTATGGGTTGAAAAATGTCTTCTACTCCTCAATACATTTCCAACAACTATTCATTTTCTCAAATCTGAGCTCAGAGATGAAAGTTATGTATTGGAGAAGTTTTGTTGTTTTACCCAATTTATCCTTGCATGCCACATGTGTCATATTTTACTCCCAACACATTTTGAAGTATCCATAGCCCAATTTTTACTACAACTCTAACTTATATGGGTCATAATATTTCCATCGATTGCTCATGTGTCCCAAACAGACTTCTGAGCATGGATTTATTCCTTCTAGAAGTAAATATGGTGCCAAAATTTCACCCTTACTATTTTAGTTGTAAATTTATCATACGAGCTCCATTTTGTGAACATTTTATCCCATTGGATAGCTCTCTCCGAGTTATTTTATCTGAGATACGGACACAAAGTGTAATTTTGTAATCTCTCATTGGTTTTAATTGGATAAAAATGTCATTTAGGCCCTAAAAAATGCCTCGCGAGTTAATGACCTTCAAAAAACCAAAAAAAATCACATAAATTTGACTTTTTTATTGTGTTAATATCCCTCTAAATCTTACTCATTGATATCAAATCAAGAGAAACATTAACCATTGATATGAATCTATCATCCATCAGTGATTGGAATCCTCCTTTGGGTGTGCAAAACATTTTTCCCAAATTATCGATCTGACCATTGGCCATCGGTCCATTTCCCCAACACCTGATTTGCACACCTCACTAAATAGACCTATTTGAATATTGGATGTCGGTGATATTCGTTGGAAAACATAACTCCTCACTGATTCAGCTGAAACTCAACCATCGACCCATCAAAGATCGACGATCCCCGTCGATAGTCGAAAACACTTCCCCAAATCGACCGACATGACCATTGGCCATAGACCACTTCTATTGGCTGGCGTGGCATTGCTGACATGACATGTCATGTGGATGCTGACATGGCATGACACATGGATGATGGCATCATCATCCTCATTCCTCCATTGACCATCGACCGATTCTCTTGAACGACTTGAGCTTCTCGTCGAGTTGGTCGATGCCCGACCATCAACCCATCAACCATTGACGAATTTTGTCGGTTGTTTTGAAATACTTCTTCAAATTAGTCAATGCTCAACCACCATCCTATCGAACATTGGTGATTTCCATCAGTGATTAAAAATTATTCACGGAATTCGGTCGATGTCGACCGTCGACCATTGACAAGTTTTGTTGGTAAACCTCGACACTTAGAAATTTTGGCCAAAATCTGTCGGTCCTCGACCATTGGCCGTCAGTGATAAGTGATTCCTTCTGGATGAGCCCACTCTTCTCCCAACTCGTCAATTTGACCATCGACCATCGGTGAGTTTTAAAGGTAAACTTAAAACTCCCCACAAATATTGCCCATTTGACCATCGACCATCGATTAATTCAGTTGGAGAACTTCAATACTTAGTAAATTTCGAGCATAATATTCCAGGTGAATATGGAACGTCGATATCTTTTAACTTCTAACCACCAAAGTGAATCTCAACCATCAGTCTAGCAAACTTTCCAAACTTCGAAATCCTTAGGAATTTTTAAATTTATTAAAATGAATCTGGGTCATCGATCACAATATCAAAAGTGATATTGGTTGTCGATTCTTTAAACACTCCTATATCCATCGACCTCCATTAAAACATGAAATTTGACCTTGCAGGACAAATTTAACTCAGTTATCTATCCATTTGACAACATTAAAATGTCTCATACAATTATTGGAATCTAATCTCGATTTCTCCCACGAAATTGGGGATTTTCACTATGGTTTGCCATTGTTTTTCCCAATTCACTCAGAACAAAGTCTATAACATTGAATTTTTCCAAATTCACAATGGTTCTTAGCCCATACGGGTCTAGTGTTGAAACAATAGCTCCGATACCACTTTGTAACGTACCCAACCCCCAGCTGGGTCACACCACTACTAAAATGACCCAATAAAATTCTTGATACAAATATATAATGCAAAAATTAACACACAACATGAAATGCAAGTTCATTCAACTATCCATGTTCTATAAAAACATAAATACAATTACTCTTACTGTGCACAACAATAATTGAATACATACAACAACATCAAACCATAAAATAGAGACATGAATGCATATTTCTGCTCACAGTAAGCAACAACAACCAAATATAACTCAAAGTAAATTGCACAATAGTTATATCAACATTATACATAAGTAAACACAACAAATAGAACATGTATCTTATAAAATGTGAAACCTGTTGCAGAGTATTGGCATTCCTCCCAATCGTAGCCTTTTTTTTCTAGTTATCAACAACAATATACCCACGAGCTGAGGCTATGAATCTACAAGTAAGGGAGGTCCCTAAGGCTAGCTAATGTCCCCCTTTCAGCAGTTAAAATCTCAGCTAATTCAAGTCCACCAACAAACTTCCCCTCAACCTACACAACCCAAGGGATAGAATCCCCCTTCACTTCTCTCATTTCCTCAAGCATTTCCACTCCTCTCTAGGGCTTCTAACACAGCTTGGACATGAATTCTACTTTCTAGGACTTCATGAGTTTTACAACTGCAACACAAATTCGCCCAATAGCCAAAACACATGCTTCTTGGATGAATTTCAAACAACTTGTTTCTCCCAGGAACATGGTCTCTTTATCTATGAAGTTATAGCTCCAGACAACAACCAAACATGTCCACGACAATTTCTTAGAAGCTCCCATACTTAGAACTCCATTGTTGGCTAGAAAACTCCATGTAAAAACAACTCTCTATGCAGAAACATGAATGTGTAAAAATTGGTCCCTTCCCATATGGATTTACTCTCTTTCTCTTGCTTGCTTGACTTGCACTCTTCCCCAAGATGATTTTACTCATCCCCCATGCTCTCAATAACTATGGGAAGTGATTATCACACCTACCCTCTTACATGAATTCAATGATTGGGCTCTAGAAAACTCAACAACTAACAAAAGGTTCATGGCAAGGATAATTTTGAGAAAAAAGTAGGAAATGGGTTTTGGTTTAATAGATATCGGTAACTCTCCCCATTGGACCCCTACCCTCTCTTGTGGATACTTATCCTCCAATATCCATTCGTGTCCATCTACAACTGGCAATACATTTTATTCATTATATTTCAATTTACATCGTTTACATATTAGCTGTCGACTATACATCACATTTACAATATACATTGCTTGGCTATAACCACATGTTATATTTACAATACACATCGCTAGTTTGGGATTTAAAAATGGGGATGTTACATTTATTCATTTCCATGTCTTGACAAAAACTTATATATCAAAAATTCCCAAATTCACTTTATTTTGCTAGCATATAATTTGCCAAGTCAACAACTTTTGTATTTATCACTAAAATTGATGAAAATTCCCTTGCTTCACTAAAATGCATGCCTATGGTTTATTTCTTGGTCAAATTGAATGAGTTAAATTGGAGAATGCATGTATTTTTTATTTTACAACTTTCTACATTTCTATGTGTTCAATTTAAGTTTTAAAAATTGTATTTTGAAAAAATACTAAATTTTCGTCCACTTTTTACACAATGTAAAAAAAGTTCATGAAGCTTAACAAAAATGCACATTGAAACTTCCACACGTTTGATATAAAGAAAATCTCCTTGTTGTTTTGTAATTTTCTATATTGGGTACATGTCTTACATTTTTTTTTTTAGTTTTTTCAAAAATTATTTTTCTTTTTTAACTTAAAAAAAATCCAATCACATTTTTCTTAAATTTTCATTTTTCCGCTTCTTATTTAGTTGTGTGTTTTTTTAATTATTTATTTTTACTTGAAATGTGATTTTTAAATTTTATTTTATTTATAAAAATGATCTAGGTTGTATATGGAACATAATGAAAGGCGGGAAAAATAATGGAGTGCACGTGCACATGCACACACACACACACACACACAATATATATATATATATATATATAGAGAGAGAGAGAGAGAGAGAGAGAGAGAGAGAGAAGTTAAAAGGTCATTCTTTTGTCCCCTTGTAATAGATTTTTGCAAATGAGCATAGTCGACATCTCTCTCTCTCTCTCTCTCTCTCTCTCTCTCTCTCTCTCTCTCTCTCTCTCTTCAAAGATAAGCTACCACCATTCTAGCTAATTTGCATTGTACAATATTCTGCCATTTTATTTATTAATAGAAGTTGGGTGATATCTCTCTCTCTCTCTATATATATATAGAGAGAGAGAGAGATATCACCCAGCTTCTATTAATAAATAAAATGGCAGAATATTGTACAATGCAAATTAGCTAGAATGGTGGTAGCTTACCAAATTACAACACAAATTAGCTAGAATGGTGGTAGCTTACCAAATTACAACACAAATTAGCTAGAATGGTGGTAGCTTATCTCTCTCTAGAGAGAGAGAGAGATGTTGACTATGCTTATTTGCAAAAATCTATTACAAGGGGACAAAAGAATGACCTTTTAACATCAATCAAGAAACTTAAAAGTCCAAAAGCCTAACCCTAGGAGACGAATCACCAAAAGGCTTGTGGATCCCAAGGTGGTTAGTTGATAAGTCAACTTCCCATGGGTGAAACTTTGGAATGCAATATTTGTTTAGGAATTATAATATCTTGTTGGAAATTTCTAATTAAGAGCTACAATTTGTGGTATAGTTTGGTTGTGCCAAAGACAAATATAGGCCCCTGAATTTCCCAAAAAACATTGTTTCGGGCCTCAAAATGACCCCAGAAGTTTAGGACCCAAAAAATCATAACAAAGCTGCCAAGATGGAGAACCATGTTGAGTCAGTGGAAGGGGTGGGTCAAAACTGATATCCACCTAAATCATTCCTCCCCCCTTAGTAATAAATGGTCCCCATTACGTCAAGTTCCCATAGTAGATGGGGAAACTTTTGCTGAATTGGAACCTTGGTGAGCCAGTTGCCTTGCTGAAAAAGTTGTCATGATTTGACAACCCAAAAGAGTTGTATGTTATGTTGGTGGGTCTCCTTCATATTAGTGTCCATAATCCAATCCAATGTATCTTTCTCAATATAGTTAGGATTGAGTTATGTAGGGTCCAATTGATTGGCCACCTTCGAGGTGTCCAATAGAGGTGGGAAATATGGTCAAAGTAGATCCACATTAAATATTGGGTGCAAGCCAAGGAAAGGATGAATACTCATTTCGAAATGATTTTCACCCATAGCCTTTGTGATGGTGTTAGGTTTATATTGGAGTGGTATGAGCTTCCTATGGGGGATTTTGAGGTGCTATTTATGCAAATGAAACCACATCTTATCACCAGCCTGAAACTTGTGTGGAACCCAATGTTGGTCATGTTGTTTCTTGTACTTGGCATTGAACTTTTGCAATATATAATGAACCTATTGTTGGAGGTGAGGGATCCATTCAATTTTTTTTGTTTTTGTATCTTCCTTGGTCTGAGAGTGGGAAGGCTTTGTCGCTGAAGATGCAATGGAAAAAGCTACATCAATGGGGGCCAGTAGTTGGAACCCCGAGAACACTCGAAAAGGGTTGTGGCCAATAGAGATATAGAGGTATTTTTTATATCTATGTTAAACATATGGAAGGATACCATTCCATGTAAGCAGGTACTTGGAGTTGTACATGCGTAGGACATGCATAATCATCCATATGACCACTTCCATTTTTCCATTTGTTTGGGGGTGAAAGGCATTTGATTTTGTAAACTTGGTGTCTATCAGAGACCATATGATGGACCAGAGGATACAAAGAAACTTGTTGTCCCTATCTAAAATGATGGTCCATGGTAGCCTAAAATGAAACCAAACATCCTCAAATAAGAGCCTATTAGTTGCATCGTCTATGATACTCTTTTTACATGGTGCCCAAATAACCATATTAGAGAACCAATCAAAAACCACAAAGAAACAATTGTGACCATGTTTGGTGGAGGGAAAACCTAACATGTAATCCATGGAGACTAACTACCATTTTTTTGGGAGGGTAGGGAGAGGAGTGTACAACCCTTTCTCCTTGATGACAATTTTTGTGATGGCTAGTAGAAATGCTTTTGAAGTATTGCTACTCTCTTCTCCACACTGAAGTTCCCTACCACCTGATTGTAATGTGCCTCCCAAATTAGATTTGCATGCTCACTTAAAGGAACATAAGGATGGCCTAGATATCACAAGAGTGCATCCTTGAGGTGTAAGTATGAAACTTTTTTTCCTACGCTCAATGCTTGATAACTAACAATGAAGTCAAAGTTATTATTGTATAATTGTGACCACCTAAAGGTCTCATTCCCACAAATGTTAACATAAACAGGGGTCGACGATGTGGTCAACAAAACAATTGGTGATAATATTCTTGTATTTAGTGTTCAAGTGGAATTGTTGTAGGTATGTGGACCACTTTTGATGGAAAACATTTTGTAACTTTCCTTTTGTATACATGAATTGTAGAGGCTTGTTATTAGTGTTTATGATAATTTTCTTTCCCAAACTATAATGATTCCATTGTTGGAATAATTTCACAATGGAGTGCATCTCATTTTGTGGGATAGTTATGAACAACATAAGATAGTGTTTCACTATAATAATCCATCGAATGTCCCTACTGAGTGAGGACTTAGACTAGGAAAACTTGGCTTTATCTCTATCCTTGGTCACTTGACTTAAGGGCCAAGCGATATGAGAGAACCCCAACATTAACCTATGGTAGAAGTTGGTGAGTACCAAGAAGTTGCAAAGCTCTATCATATTTTTCAAGGCCAACCAATCATGAATGAATTGGATCTTGGTTGGCTCCACATGCACCCCATTTTCATCCACGATGTATCCTGAGTATTGAATTCTCTACATGTTTAATGAGAATTTATCCATATTGGAATATAAATTATGTTTTTGTAGGGTGCTCAAAACTTGTTGGATGTGTTGCAAATGTTCTACCCAGGTCTAGATGAATGTGAGGATGTCATCCAAATATATGACCACAAAAGAGTTTATGAATACTCACAAGATATCATGCATTATCCTCATGAATTTCATTGGAGCATTAGTCCAGACAAACGACACGACCAAACACTCAAAAAGACCTCCAAATTTGAAGGTTGTCTTCCATACATTAGTTTGTTCCATTTGAACATGGTGGTAGCTTGAATTCAAATCAATCTTACTAAATAACTTGGCACCCTTAAGTTGATCAAGAAGATCGTCAATCTAGGGATAGGGTATTATTTCTTGATAGTGATTTTGTTTAGGGATATATAATCAATAGAGAGTCGCCATGTCCCATACTTATTTTGCACCAACACAATTGGTCTCCCACGAGGTGAGGATCTCAGTCAAATGTGGCCCTTTCAGATGAGATTATGAATTTGACATTTTATTTCCTCATTTTCCAGAAGGGAGTACCTATATATTGGACCATTGGGTAAGGGAGAACTAGGTATCAAGCCAATGTAATGTTTTACCTAACAGTGTAGAGGCATGCCCACAGGTGAACTGAAGATATCTCTATATTCCTCTGCAACTTTGTCCACCTACTTCTGTTATGTAGAGAGACCATGTGTTGAAGTTGTGGTAGTTGTAGTGAAATTTCATTCACCTTCTGACCAAACCATGAAGAGGATAAACTTTATAGTCTGAGAGATTAGCTCTCGACATTGTTCCACAAGATCAAAAAAATTACTGTGATCATAACTACCTCTGGTACCTTATAGGGATGACCTACCAAAGTAACAATGACACTACGAGGCTAGGGCTCATTAACAACATGAAGTTTCTATATATAGGGTTGTCCTAAAATGACATTACAAAATTTGAGTGGAGAAACATCACGCAATACCTCATGTTTGAAGGGATTGATGTTGTAGGAGAAGTGGCATTGATAGTTGACATGAATGTCTCATCTTTGGTTGAACTAGATGATGGTGTATAGGTGGGGGTGAGGCATTGTCGATGGCTTCAATCTCTTGATGAACTCGGTTGAGATCAGGTTATTCTAGATCTTGTTGTCAACAATGAAATGTAGTGGTGTCCCCTTTACCCACATATGTGAATGGAAGAGGTGATCCCCCTCTTCAAGTTGCTAGGAATCGTCTAGTTGGATCTTTGTAATTGTGATGGTAGCACTAGGTTCTACATAGATGATCCAATTTAACTTATCCTTCTCTTAAAATGATTCCAAGCCAAGGTCGGACTTTTTTTCTTAAATATTGGCCAAAAATCACTCTTTTGAGTAGAATTCGTCAGTGTTGTGCAAGGGGATTTTGTGGAACTCACACCACTTTCTAGTGTCCTTCGACTTCCCATTACCTTTAATTTCCTGCATATTGGACTAGTTGTCTTGAGGTTGGATCTCTTTTCTCTATCCTATTTTTTATGAGTTAGGGATGATTTTACCATGCTTATGTTGTGACATATTTGTAGTTTTGAACTCCCTCTTATTCCTTTTCTTGAATTTATACTTGATTTTGACAACATATCGAAAAGTGGCTCCCAATGAGGAGATTTCTAATAAATCCATCTTTGTTTGGATGTACCTATGTATTCTACTGCAATACTTTAGAACCAGGTGTTACTCAGAATCTCTAGTACCCATATTTGAGCACAAGGTAGGAATATATTGGTGTACTCTGACATCGTCTAGTTTTTCTCTTATCACAAAGTTGTCCATCTTGTGTACTAGTCAACGTAGTTCCCAATAAGGTAGAATTCCTCCTTGAGGGTAAATAAAGGTCACCCAAGTTGGTTATGTCCTTAATGTTTCTGACTCATATGCGTTCTATCTCTCCTAGTAACTTTTCCACCAATCTATAACACAGGGAAGGAATTTAAGGAGTTCTTAGGTGATCTTTTGGATGTTGGATTTTTTTTGGATAGAGTAGTAACCCTCTATTAGATTTAACCATTTCTACAAATAATTTGCATCTATGTAGCCTTCAAATAAAGGGTTGTAAAAGTTAAATTGTACCTTGAAGGGTGTTGCACCTATAAAATGGTTTCTCGATGAAGGTGCTTCTGATGTCATTGACAATCATCGAAGGGTCTAGGAATTTTTTTCCATCATCTCATTCCTATATTGCTTGAGGGTTTCCTCGAGAAACATCTTGAAAGGATCTCTTTCTCCATCATCTCTCTTTTCTTCTTCCATGGGAGGCTACTTGGGGCCATTGAGAGTTGTCATCCCCAAGTGAAATTATCTTGAGACCTAACTCTTTATACTCGAACCTTGTCAGGGACATGAACTGAGAATCAACAAGGAGAATATTTCTATGAAACCACTTATCTGGGTTATATAGGGAATGAAATGAAAGGTGGGAAAATAAATGGAGCACACACACACAAAAACATACCAGAGAGCACAATACTAAAGTGAAAATCCAATTATTAATTAATGAATAAAATAACAGAATATTGTAGAACACAAACTGACTAGAATGGTGGTATCTTATCTCTAAAAAGAGAGAGAGATGAAAAATATGCTCATTCACAAAAACCTATTACAAGGGGCCTAAAGAATGGCCTTTAACATAAATCAAGAACGCTAAAGGTCCAAAACCATAACCCTAGGAGATGAAGTGCCAAAAGGTTTGCAGCCGCGGAGGTGGTTAGTTGATACATTAACTTCTCAAGGGTGCAATGTTGGCATATAATCTCCATTTGGGGCACATGGTAGCTTGTTGGAAAGCTCTAACTAAGAACTACAATTTGTGGCATGACTTGCATGTGTCAAAATAGAAACCTAGGCCCCTAAAATTCCCCCAAAACCATCATTTAATACCTAAAAATAGTCCTGGAAGTTTAGGAGCCAAAACATCATAACAAAACTACCAAGATGGAGAATCGTGTTGAGTAAGTGGAACAGGTGGATTCCCACCAATATCCACCTGGATTAAAAAAAAGACATGATTTTTTCTCATTTCATAGTTTTTTCTTTTCTTTTTTTTTTCTTTTTGTTCTTTTCCTAATTTTTTTTATAATGATTTTGTTTGGAACAATACGGAGATTTTTGGCCATAGTTTGAAAAATGTTTTGATTTTAAGTTGAGAAAAAAAGAGGGTGCTACTGGTAGCACATCCTTAGAGGGTGCTACTGGTAGCACATCCTTTTGATTTGGGGGTTAATTTAAGATTTTAGTCGCAATGATACAAGTTTTCAAGGCCATGCTTTCAAAAATGTAGTAATTTTATCCTCGAAAAAAGAGTGGGGTGCCACTTTTGGATTCGGGGATTAATCTTTTAAGATTTTGGTTACAATGACACAGCCAGTTAAGTCTACGGTTTTTAAAAAGTTGCAATTTTAACCTCGAAAAATTGGTGCTACTCTTAGCGCTACTTTACAATTCAAGGGTCAATTTTAACATTATTGTTGGGAATATTACAAGGTTGTTAATGTTGTGTTTGCAAAATGTGGTATTTTTAACCCTAAAAAAAGGGTTCTATTAGTAGCACCAATTTTCAATTTGGGGTCGATTTTTGTGTTTTTAACACAAAAATGTGAGATTTTAGGTTTAGAGTTTTCATTTTGAGGTTATAGTTCTCATCAAGTTGGTAAGTATGTTTTTTTTTTCACATTCAAACTACAACCCTTAATATTCTTAATGTTTAGAAGAATTTACCAAGGATGTATAATTTGCATTAATTTCTCAAAAACTCAAATCCACTATTAAAACATGCTACAAAACTATGAGAGAGGGTTTACAAAAATGCATGCCAAGTTGTGTACAAGAGTCATTTTGAAAAAAATATATATGGTGTTTGTATATCTCTATGGCTTGAGAAAAAATCATATATAAGAATACCCAAACTCACTTTATTTTGCTAGTATATAATATGTCATGTTAACAACTTTTGTACTTATCATTGAAATGGACAAAAAATGTCATTCTTCTGAAAAATGCATCCCTTGGTTTATTTCTTTCCAAGATTGAATGATTCAAATTGGAAAATGTGTATTTTTTCATTTCACACCTTTCTACATTTCTATGCATTCAATTTAAGTTTTAAAAGTTGTATTTGTGAAAAATACTCAAATTATGCCCAACTTTTAAACAATGTAGAAAGATCATGAAGCCTAACAAAATATTATTCCAAATATTCCACATTTATGATATAAGGAAACTATCCTTATTGTTCTATAATTTTCTATGTTGGGCAGTCTTACATTTTTTTTAACTTAAAGAAATCTAAGTACATTTTTTTTTTTAATTTTCATTTTTTTCCTAAATTACATTTTTTTATTATTATTTGTCATTTTTTTTATATACAAAATTTAATACAAATTTTCAAAAAACAATTTAA
>ML787259.1:205776-236842 GCA_009831015.1 Picea engelmannii
TTGAATATAATTTTTTTAATGAGTTTTTTTCTTCATTTAAAAAAAATGTGAAGATTTTATACTCTCTCTTTATTTATTTTTTAATGTAAACTAACAAAAATAGTAAATAAATTTTCAAGTGACCATTTAGGGTCCAATTTTGGGTTTTTTACTTGCATAGGGATTTGTTGTCAAGGCCACAGTTTCAATTAGGTCGTAATTAGCTATAATTTTAATATATAGAAAAAACATGTTTCTTTAGATAACGTCACTTTTTTATTTAGGTGTTGATTTTAAGGTCTTTCTGAGAAACTATTTGATTTTTTAAGGCCATGCTTGTAAAAAGTTGTAATTTTGACCTGATTAGAAAAAATGGTTCTACTGGTAGCACCACCTTTTGATTTGGTGGTTGTTTTTCATGTTTTTTATGCAAAACTATGGGTTTTAAAGGCCAGAGTTCTCATTTTGAGGTCACAGTTCTCGTTAAGTCAGTAACTTTGTTTTTCATGGTATTGAGTGTGTGTGTGAGTTGATAACTCCCAGATTCTTGCTTTAAATGGACTGCATTCAAGTTAAATGAATAAATTCCCATAATGATTATAATTTGGAGGAAAGACATGAATTCAATGTCCCTGCAATGTTTTATTGAAGAGTGAATAAGAGTGGCCCATATCCCACAGGTCTCAGGATCATAAACCAAATCGTCATATATATTGAGGATCCATGGATGCAGATTCACTCTCTATCACTATGGAAAAAGAAAGATACAGGAGGCCATTGAAATTGAATTAAATGAGAACAACTTGAATATAGATGAAGGTCTAAAGCTAAGAAAAACGTGGAAACATGTCTTTCAAAAGGTAAAATAAACAATAATAACCCTGGACACTATATGGTCAGTTGACATCTTTAGATAAGATTTATTACTATTAATAATTTACAATAAAAAAATCATTCATTAGAGCTATGAAACTCCTCAGGATGATCCTTATTGTATTGAAACATCAAGTTGTTTCTTATAAACCAATGCAGTCTCCTTATAAACATTAAAAAAAACATCTTTTGGCATTCCTTGATTAATAGTCTTAATTAAATAGGACACATGCTAGAATTTGTTAAAATGTTATGGTGCCATGGTGGAATGATGGGCATTGGATGAGGGCCTACACTACTATGTAGTGAGCATATTGGCTAGGATATGGGAGAAATGGGTTGGATTGAGTGATATTAGAGCCCTCTAGGAACTTCCTTCACCTTGGTGGTATCATGGTATGACTCATGGGTGGAATCTATAGTTGATTCTTACAATTGGGTAGTGAATCGCTTGTCAACAAACAATTTGGTGGACTTGCACTCATTTATAGATCATAAGTGTTCACGTTTGTCTAACTATTGAATACTTTCTAGTTGTAATATGTTAATGAATGAATTTGAAATACACAATGTTATTTTTGCTACATCCTTATGTTGCATATAAATTTTGTTATATTGTTGTTAGAGTTTGCATTAAGTATAACAATGGGCTATTAGAGGAAAGAGTTTCATATGGAGTGACTAGATAGCCAAGGGAGGTATCTGGGTATGTGACATTTTAACTCTTTTGTTATTTTCTTGGATCATGGTCGTGATTTGTTCCATAAAATTTCATATGCAAGTCGAGTTCATCAATATATCTATACTTTGATCCTCTACCTTGGGAAATCCAATTAGTTTCTAGTAGAGCTTTATTTTTGGTTCTCCAACTTGAGAAAGGTTGTCACCTTTATGCTAGTTTGGACGTGCTTGATGTATCAAAATAAAGGAATGATGCCTTCATCTACTTCAAAAATATCTCCATGAGTTGAGCTAATAACATAGTTGTGGAAGGTAATTCCCCTATTGCTTCCATGAACAATGCACATAACATAGTTGTGGATGAAATATGATGACAGAGGGAAGAAAGGTATGACCACTTCGTTGAATTTATGAGCACTTGTGGGTGCCAATCCCTAAAGTAAAAAACCTAAAGGTGTTGCACCATTTTGTGGGAGAAATCCTTTGACAATGAAGGTGAGCATTAACATTTCAATGTTCAAAGATGATATTGATGCAATGGATCTAGAAAAGTGGCTTCAACATCTTGAGTCATGTTCTATTATAAATAAATTCCTAATGATGAGAAAATATTATTTTCCACCCTCAATTCAACCTGAATCCACTTTGTTAAGAAAAGGAAATGATGCAAATGATCCTATGACCATGTGGAAGATCTTAAAAAAAAACCTAAAGAGCAATTTCTACCACATGTAACAATTGGATGATGAATATATATAGACACCAATAGTAGCACTAGAAGAAATCCCAATCGGTCTGTGACTATATTGTTTAATTCCATTGGATGGTAATCAAATTAGACATTAGGGCCCTGAGTGATTGAAGATTCTAAATTTTAATGTTGACTTTCATTAGTATCTATAGATAAAGAGGGAATTCCTTGCCACCAATACGTTGTTGGATGCCTATTGATTTGATACAAATCTGGAAGAAAACTTCATAGGTTGCATTGGTAAAGAAAAGGGGTAGTAGTAGAAGTTGAGAGACTAGACTCCATAGAATATAATAGAAGAGAATATTACGGAAGTGAGGATAGAATATTATCATTGAAAGAACATACAAGAACTCATTTGTTAGCCAACAATCATCAGAAGTGGAAGAAGTTCAACGTATACCAAAATCACAATTTTTTAATGACCCTTATTTAGTTATAAAATTCTTCAATAAAAAATTTTTGAATTTAACGGGGACATATCTTTCTAAATAGTCCTTCAATAAAATGAGTTTATGATTTAATTGTCTTAAAAAGGTCCATTTTATTACTCATATAGTGGGAGATATTCAATTATTCATTCTTCTTTCATGTAATGTTGAGTTTGACTCTTTTTTTAATATGTTATTTAAATGAAATTTGTTTAATAACATTGATAGATTAAAATAATAAGATTAACGAGTGTAATAGATGCTTCCCACATTCATTGATGTAATTTCTAGTAACTTTGTTGTCATAATAGGCCTCATTGATGGAATTAGCCAATTAATCAACAACATTGACGACAAATAGCCTAGCTAACCCCTTTGGCATTTTTTTCATCTTTGTGTAAACAACATAGCCATCCCTTTTGTAGTGATAAATGTTGTAATAGCCTAGAGAGTAAATAATAGCTTACTTCCTTGATTATAATAATTATGAGGAAAAGTAGATCAAAGAGAATTATGAGTAATATGTGGAAATCGTAATTAAGATTGATGGATGTGCAAGGCTAGGGTTAGGGTTACTGCTGTTATGGTGCACTTGGACGCCCCTGTAGGGGCTCAATGAATCCAACTAAGGGAGGGCCACGAGGCTCCTCCTATAGTGAAGTGGCGATACATGGAAACAATAGAGGGGGTTCCAAGCACCCCACATTCGAGCATCCCCCAGATCTACGCTCACAACTACTATTTGAGGGCACATTCAAGGACAAAGAGATGGATATCAATTCAGGGAAAATACTGGCATCAACAAGAATTTCATGGCCATGGATACCTGGAAAATGCATTCCCCAGGTGCCACAAGCCCCAAAATATATCATATGCACACCCTGGATCGAGGAATAAAATCAATACATGAGAGACTCTTCCTTAGTGGGAAAATTTTTAGGGCTTTGGCCCTCTGAATGTGAACCGGTAAAATGGATAAATCAATGGTGGAAGCCCAAATGAAATTATGATCTACAACTAGGCTCCAAGGGATTCTTCACCATAATCTTGCATAACTTAGAGGACATAAATCGTATTTTTGATGGAGGGTCATATTTATCCAACTTGGTGGGTCTCTTCTTGAGGTTTTGGACTGAGAAATTCAGCCTTGAAATGGAGGACTTCGCACATGCCCTAGTATGGATAAGGTTGTACTCCCTACTACATGAGTTCTGGTTGGAAGAGGTATTGGCCGACATTGGCAACACCATTGGTGTGTATGTCAAATCCTCGGAGGCCAAAAAACAAAGAAGATACACCTCCTATGCGCGCATTTGTGTTTACCTAAACATCCCCAAGCCACTCCCAGGATCTAGTTCCCTAGAATATCATGACGAGGATTGGATGCAAACCATTGACTACAAACACATTTTTTTCAGATGCATAAAATGTCATGAGCATGGGCACCTCTTCAGGGACTTCCCCCTCAACGCAACAAGAAAATATGGTAACCCAGAATCCAACAAAAACAATGAAGGCTTCATTCAGGTTCCAGGAAGGTGCAAACAAGGAGGGCGAAGTCAAGTCACCCATGCAAACAAATATCCGACCACCAACAATCCATATGAGATTATGCAACACCAATCGGAGAACCTGGCCGCCTCACAGGCTCCACCTATAGAGAAAACACCTCAGTAAACAGGGAAAGGGGAAGCAGAGGAAGCCCAAGATCCAACCCTACCTACCCCCCCACCTTGATCCAACACTACAGTCATGGAACAATAAAAAATCGAGGATGGAGATGCCAAAATGAATTTGGACGAGCAAGAACTGGTGGGTGTTGACCTGGAGCACCTTGAACACGCTTATCGGCACCAGAAACTCTATACCATACCCCCATACCAGCTGAGAAAAGTCCACAAGGTATTCCTTAACGCCTCAGCATGATCCACCGCCAGATCCAGCGTGTGATTGGGAATACAAGGAAATACACAGAAGGAACAATGCAAATCCCAGAAATATTGAAAGAAAAGGAGAAGGAAATCAACCAGCAAGCTCATTCAAGAGATAAGGCACTTCATGGTTAACTCAGGTCAAATTCATCTCATCTCGGAGAGCTTTCCCCCCCCTCCCTTCCCCATCCTCATCATGAAGATTATCTCTTGGAATATAAGAGGAATCAACGGTCGTAGTAAGCAAAAGTTTCTACGGGACATGATCATAGCAGAGAAACCAAATATAATGATGCTCCAAGAAACAAAATGTGCCACTGAAGATATGGAAAATCTCCTCCCCTACTGTTGGAAGCAAGGGAAAGAGATATACACGGCAGCCACGAGCATAGTCGGGGGTCTGGCTCTACTTTGGAATCCAAGATCAGTCACTTTGGAAAAAAAATTCACAACTAAATGGTCCATTCCGACAGCCTACCGACTCATTGGCTCCAACAAACCAGGCTACCTAAAAAACATCTATGGACCTTCCATTTCAAGGGATAAGCAAGACTTCCTTCGGAACTTGGAGTACTTGGCTACCCTAACTGAAGGGAACAAATGGATATTGGAAGGATATTTCAATATGATCCACAATTTGGACGAGAAAAGGGGGTGAACACGTTGTCTGGAATCAGAATCCGAGGATTTTCAGAACCTCATAGATAACTCAAACCTCATCGACACAGAAACCTTAAATGACATCTTCACTGGGACAAATCGAAGAACTAGATCCCATCAAATAGCTTGTAGGCTGGACCTGTTTCTTCTCTCGGACTCCCTCATGTTGGAAGGCACAACTCTAGAAACGAGCATATTTGACGTCCATGGTTCAGACCACTGACCTATCCAACTATGGTTGGACATACCTGCCACCCCAGGCCGAAAACCCTTTAGGCTGGAATAGTTTTGGCTTAGTCACCTAGAATTTCAACAAAAGGTCCACACCTGGTGGAGGGAGGCGACGGTACCTTACGGATCCAAGATGTACAAAATCCAACAAAAAGTTAAAAGCTTCAAGCAGAAGCTCAAGACTTGGAACAAACACACCTTTGGCAACATCTTTGAATCCCAAAATCAACTCATGGACCAAATGGGCATCGTACAAATTCAAATCCAGGAGTAGGGGATTTCTGAGGACCTCAAAGCTTAGGAAGCAGTAATAAGCCAAAATCTTGAAGAAAGAAAATCCCAAGAAGAGATCATGTGGCGAAAAAAGTCACGCATCCAATGGCTCAAGGAGGAAAAATGAAACACTAAGTTATTCCACATGTCTACCATTCAAAGAAGACATACCAATCACATCACTCAACTAATCTTAGACAATGGAAAAATCATCCACTCCCATGAGGATCTGGAGGAGGAGTTGGTCGCTTACTACCAAAACCTCTTGTCAGGACCTCAGAAGGACAAAACTCAAGCCATCTCCAAGGTCATGCAACACATACCCACTCTAATCACAGAAGAGAAGAATGTTTCCCTGCTATGGCCCATCACACTCGAGGAAGTAGAACAGGCACTCCAGGACACCCGCAAAGGTAAAGCCCCAGGTCTAGATGGCTTCACCACTGACTTCTTCCACCACTGTTGGCAAATGATAAGAGAGGAGGTTTGGGAAATCATCGAAGACTCCAGGGTCTCAGGTCATGTTCTACCCACCCTCAATGCAACATTCCTCACCATGATTCCTAAAGAAGAGCTCGTCAACCATCCTAAGCAATTTAGACCAATCGCTCTTTTCAATGTCATCTACAAGATTTTAACTAAGGTTATAGAAAAAAGACTCAATCCTATCCTCCCCCTTATCATTTCACCAGAGAAATTAGGGTGTGTGGAGTGCAAACAAATACTGGGCAATGTCATCTTAGTGCATGAAGTGATCCACTCCCTACAGAAGACCCGTACTCCAGGTATGCTCTTAAAACTGGATCTCTCTAAATATTTTGACAAAATAAGTTGGGAGTATATGCACTCAATGATCCTTGCCTTTGGATTTGACCCCTCTTGGGTTGATTGGATCATGAACCTCACCTCTTCTTCCTTTTTCTCAATTCTTGTCAACGGTGTCCCTTCTCGTCCTTTCTCCCCCACCAGAGGAATCAGGAAAGAAGATCCTTTGTCCCCTTCCTTTTTATTATCATGGCAAAAGGTCTCATTCAATCCATCTAGGCTGCCATAACAAACAAATCACTAACAGGACTTCCTTTGCATGGCATCTATCCTCCGATCTCTCATAGCCAATTTGTCGATGATACTTTGATGATGGGATCCCCACGGTCATGGAGGCCCAATTCTTCCTTTCCATACTTCAAACTTTATGTGACACTTCAGGCATGGACATCAACAAGGATAAATTCCAGATCTTCTTTTTCAACACCCCGATTCCGATTCAGTGCCACATCTCTGAAATTTTGGGTTTTGCCCAAAGCTCCCTTCCATCCAAATACCTAGGCATCCCCCTGTTAGACAATTCTCGAAAATACTCTCCTCTTGGACCTACGGTGCTCTCAATCTCCCCAATCACCTCATTCTCCTTAAGTCTGTGCTACAAGCCTTGCAATTATATACCTTCTTAGCCTTAGCCACCCCTAACTTTGTCCTTAATGCTATCAAAACATTCCAAAGAAACTTTATCTAAAAAGGGCTCAAAATAAGGAAAAAGTTGGCATTGATCAGTTGGGAAAAGCTCTGCAGACCCAAGGCTCAAGGGGGTCTGGGATTAAGGGACCCTTCAACCATGAACAAAATCCTGAGTGCTAAGATCTGGTGGAGATGACTGAAAAGGCCTCAAGACCTCTGGGCCAAGATTTGGAGAAGAAAGTACACTCCTAACACAGTAGAAAGAAACCTCGTCAAATGGAATGGAGACAACCCAAGCTCCCTAATCTGGATGATGACCAAGAAGAATCGACAACTTGTAATAAATCACGCTTTCTGGGAAATCCGAAATGGTCCAACAACCCTCTCCTGGAAGGATTCGTGGCAACAGTTACCTATCTTGGAGCAAGAGGCCTGGGATGACACCTTCATCACCCCAGCTACTCAGGTGGGGCTGAAAAAAGTGGCTGAATACTCAAAGGATAATCTAGCAGAAACTACATGGAGATGTTGGAAATCTATGGGATAGGACCTACATATAGATNAAATCTTGGAACAAAATATGGTCCCTAAAACATTGGCCAAAAATTAGCCTCTTCCTTTGGTTGGTCACGCATGAAAACATTCTCACCTGGGATAACCTTACTAAAAGGGGGTTCATAGGCCCATCCATTTTCCCTCTTTGTAGGGAGGAGACAGAAACAATTAATAATATCCTTAACACCTACCCTTTAACTACCCAATTCTGAGATCAATGTGTGACAATCATGTGCACCTTGGATCAAAAAAGGGATAGCATCACCACCACCATTGAGGAATGGAGAGATGTGGCTTTCCAGTCACCTATTCTAAATCGTATATGACAACTTCTCCTAGTATTTATCCTCTAGAAAATATGAAAGGAAAGGAATAGAATGATCTTTAGGAATTCCTAGCTCCCCTAGAAACACTACTGGAATCAAATCTGCCACAATGTCTTGGAAACAATCAGGCTACAACATTGCATTGAAACGGACCTAAATTGCCCAATTCGGGAACAAATCATCTTGAGGTATTGGAACTTCAACCCAATTCAGTGCCTGCCTCTTTCTCCATGGACCCACTCCCTCGAGGACAACCCCACTCATTGATCCCCCCGAGATGGTTTTATGCATATCAAATTCAACTTTGATGGTGCCTCCAAGGGCAACCCCTGGGCGGTCAGATTTGGTGTGGTTTTCTGAGGCCACCAGGGAAAAATTATTCTCATCTCTGTGGGCAGCTTAGGCCACACCACAAACAACGTTGCAATATTATGGGGGCTCACCATAGGCTTGCAATTAGCCATTGAGCACAACTTCACTAAGCTGATTGTGGAAGGAGACTCGCAAATCATTCTCAACCTCTTTCGGAAAATCCTGAATAGCGCTGATCCAGAGCGAATTTCTCCATGCTGGTGACTTTCTCATGGTCTGCAGACAATTGCAAAACTTGTTCAACCCAATCATGCCTTCATCCCCTCTCATGTAAGGAGGAAGGCGAATCAGATTGTTGACGAACTGGCTAATATTGGAACGAACTGGGAAGGACCGGAGCTACTCTTCCAAGCCTCCATCCACCCGACACACCCCATCCTTCAACAATGCAAGGATAAATCTCAAGCCATCTACAACTCCACATATGGGGTGCCAGTGTGGGACAAATGTCAATAGGAGAGGACGCAAGTCGGCCAACAGGGAAATGGCCATGTGACAGGAGTGTGTCACACCCTTCTGCCACCCTCATGCATTTAAGCCAAACATGCGCAAGCCTAGGCACCATTACTCTCAGTGCGCCTAGCCTAAGCTCGTTTTTGTGTCGATGGATCAAAGCCATGAATTAGAATTTACTCTGCTCGTGCGCACTTTCCTCCTTGAGCGCTCTCGACGCCATGACTTCTACTAAGTGCAGTCGCAGTTGTTCTTTTTCGTGATCGAGACCTCCTGCGATCTGCACTCCTCCCAACTGCACTTCCACTATCTATGCTTCTCTTTGGTGCTTGCAATTCCCCTTAATGTCCCAGTCATGCCGAGGCAAAGGGGGAAATCCAAGCGCGACTCATCCTGGTATCCCAGTCGGTCATGCATGGTTCTTCGACCCCCGCCTGCACCATCTCCTAGCTCATCACCTTCTTCACCTTCCTTGCCATATTCTCAATTGCAATCTAGACAAAGTCCTAATAACCTCCCATCCCTCTCCTCGCCCTTCACAAGAAGGCTGGAATGGTTTGCCATCTCTGAAAATTCCCTGGGTTTTAACCCGAGACCCTCATATGATTTGGCTTCCACCTCACTGCCACTTCCTCTAGTTCCACCCAACTCGTCGGTGAGCACACTAGTCCATCCAGATATTTCAACCAGTCATCCTTACCTTGGATCGCAACCAGAATTCCTTGGACCTCAACCAGGGCCTCATTCCTTCTCAGACTCAGTACCAGGCTCAAAATTGTAGGACAGCCTTGCAATTCTGCAAGGTCTGGTCTTTGAATTGCGGCAAGGCCTACACCTGCAGTTCTGAATGAAACTCCTAGATGGGAAGACTTAAATGCTCCTACAATTGCTCTCAACTCTATAGCGGTCATGTCTCTCAACACCAGAAGAGGGAGATTCCACAAGGGGGTGGAAATGAAGATGACACAGGGGTTGGAGGCAACAACGACACAAGTGTTGCCATGCATGAACCCATGGAGGAGGGAGGGACAATTGTCGAAGAGAAAGGGGATGGAGGCGACATCAACACAAGAGCTACCATGCATGAGGCCATGGAGGAGGGAGGGACAATGTTCGAAGAGGAAGGGGTTGGAGGTGACGTCGACACAAGCGCGGCCATGCATGAGCCCATGGAGGAGAGAAGGACAATGGTCGAAGAGGAAGGGGTTGGAGGCGACGTCGACATAGGCGTGTCCATGCACGAGCCCATGGAGGAGGGAGGGACATTGGTCGAAGAGGAAGCAACACTAGTTATTGACCCAACGACCAACGCCACCTCCATGGATGCATGGCCTTGCTACAAACCCACCACATGACCTGCCCAGGTGTCTTCATGTTAGTTTAGAAAACTGTCTGCATTTATTTGTGCCTCATGGGATATATGATCATATTGTGTATGTTTTTTTTATATCAGGGTTAGTTGACAGACCGATTCGGTCTCCCACAGGGGACTGGAATTTTTATGTTTAAGTTTATGTCATTTTAATATTGGGACCTTAAGACAATGGGATTTACTTTAACCGACTGGATGAAATGGTTTCCCTTTGGGGTAGTTTAGTTCCTACAGTCCGTAACTCATGATGATACTATAATTCTTGCTTCTTGAAGGATTTTTATACAAATCTTACTTACAAAAAAAAATTATGAGGAAAAGTATGAAGTTTTTCATTGTTATGATGATGATGATGATAATTATCATCCCCTAACACCAAAAAACTATATTAATCAAATAAAGGGAATTATACTAAATATTCTTTAGAATTTCATATCTATATTTGAATATTATGGAAATGGCGGCACTATGGGAATTATGGTTTTCACAAGCTAACAGGACTTGAAAAGTATATTAGTCATGAAACTAGGTAAAGTAATGTATTATACTATTAAGGGTAGGGAATGTTAAAAATAAGTTTTGTTCGTCTTCAACCTCTTTTATCAAAAATTTATGAATTAAATCAACCTAAGGTGTTATTGACTTTGTCTATGTTATGGAATGGTTCATCTGCAGATAGATGAAACCTCCCTTGCATTACCATACCCCTATACCAATACACAAACACTACAAGTGGACACTAACATCCATTTAAACTCATTTTAACCAATTAGAAAGAGAGAGGGAGAAAGGGCATGATGTACCTTGTTTCAAAGTTTGTCCTCATTGCTTCCAATCCGTGAGCTTGATCTTCAAAATCCTTGGCAAAATTTTATACATGCAATGGGAAGCAAAGAGAAACAACTATCTCCTACTCTATTTGATTAGGTAAAAAAAATTCATCTACGAATATTGAAGCAACAATAGACAAGCATATGCAAGAATACAACAGCTTGAAGGAAATAGGCCAAGTATATCCAATGAGAACCAAAAAGAGAACACTTACATACCTAAATTGATGCAACAACAGCCTCTCCAATCTCTCCTCATCCAACCCTTACATGAATCTACCAAGATCAAAATGATGATACTCTTACTGATTACCTCCCTCCTTCACCTTGGAAATCCCTCTATATATAGGCTTGAGAGGCACAACCACCATGAGAAAATGAGGGATATGGTTGAGGATATGGCTCCTTGAGGTTTGGATCAGATCCTAAAGTGAATCCAAAGAATGGGGGTCGAAAATAACCAACCCCATCTTGAGAGAGTTGGCCCATATATTAAGGTGGAGGATCCCCCTTTCTCTTTTAAAAAAAATGGCGGTCCCATAGAGTGAGAGAAATGACGCCATTTTCCAAAAGTGGCGCTCCCCATGCATGGGTAGGGGAGCACCGACACTCCCTACACATGGCCAAGGGGCCACCACCCTTCATAAATGCCCAAAAAAGGTTGTAATTTCCAAGGAAACGGTGTGTTTTGACCTAAAAATGATGGGTTTCTTTCTCCCATATGACTTAGGGGTCACGAACAAATTTTTTCATGGTGTCAAGGGGTGGAAACACCTAAAAACGTGAATGCAACACTTGGAAAGGTGCATACGACACTTGCGATAGTACATGTGACACTTACCAAGGTGCATACGTCACTTTGTGACACTTGATACACTTGCAACACTTAGGGTGTGAAACACAAATGTGACATTTTGGTGTGTAACAATCTAGATATTGGTTTCACAATGTAACTCATGAGAATTGATGAGAAATGGTCATGATTTTGACAATATTCATTATGTTCTTTAAGCTTATGATAAAGGGAATAGTTTTGATCCACCAAATTAGGATTGATAAAATATTTTCAGTATTTCAACTTCTTCTTGTTAATGATTTTATTATGGTTATAGGTCTTAATAAAGTATCTCCCTGTGATAAAAGATCCCTTCTAGCTTCAACTATGATTGAAACCCTCATAGTGAAACCTTAGTTCATGGTTTATGAGAAATGGGAGGTAGTGCTAGGGGGTGATCGGCCCCTCTTGAATCTGAATGCTTGGCCTTCCATGTTATGGTTGCGACCTTAGTTAAGAATCAGAAGCCCTTGTATTCTTGGTTTGTGAAGAAATTAAATGATATCTCTAAGGTTCCACTTCTGCCCTCTTATACTAGGAAGAAGGTGTTAGCTCTCTTTGATTGGGGTTTGATTGGTTAGTTTTCTAGTATTTGGTCCTCTCCAAAGACAATAGCAATTTGGCTGGAGAAAAATTAGAAACCTCTTATCAAAGGATCTCTAAATGATTTCTTCTATGGTATATTTTTTTTTACTTCCTCTTCAAATACAATGAAGATCGAGATTTGATATTTCGAAGTGGTATGTATTTCTTGGGAGATAGAGGGATGTATCTCAACAATTGGACTTAATTTTTTAGTCCTACAAATGGTGTACCATCAGTTTTTCCAGTGTGGGTTTGTCTCCCACATTTACCCCTTCATTATTGGAGTGATTATTCCCTGTGTTGTATTGGAAACTATAATGGAAGATATATTGATCAAGCTGAACCAAAGGAGAACATATTCTCCTATGATAGGATTTGTGTGAAATTTGACTTAGAAAAAGGGATTCATGAAGTAGTTCTTATCTCTCTAGATAACTAACAACATGTTAAACAACTTGGTTATGAACATCTACTATTCAAATGCAATATTTGTCATGAGTACGGGCACTTCACAAAAAATTACAAGAATATGGATTCAAACCCCTCCTATGGCTCAGGTCATCAGATTAGTGGTAATAAGTCACTATGGAGTCAGAGTTTTGTGGGAATATACCATCAAATACTATAGGTTCATATATAGGGCCTTCTCATTGCAGGTTGAAACCCCCAAGCAAAAATCCCAGCAACCCCTAATGAAATGAGGAATCTTCCCAAAAAAACAACTTTGAAACGTTTTCACAATTTGAGGATAGTAATGAGGGAATTATTCTAGTTTTTCATGGTGATGATCCTCTCCAAAGGATCCTTCTTTAGTATAGAATCCTTCTTGGTCACAGTTGGGTAGACTCGAAATTCTTGTGAAATCACATGAGGAAAAAAGGGTTATATTTAATATTCCATAAAATGTAGACAAGATTCCCTTTAGACAACAAGCAGAAGAAATGGAGAAATTTTGAGATGCAGAGGTAGATTTATCATAAGTGAAATATAACTCAGAGAATGAGAGTGTAGGAGAATAAGATTAGGAATAAAATGCTTCTAAGTATACAATGCCTAGAATATCTTGGAAAAAAGCATCTAGAATTGTCCAAGAAGAGCAAGCCAACAAGGATATTATGATGGGATAATAACAAAGACTTCAAAAAATGATGGGACATGTTAAGATTCCAAAAGGATCAAGAGGAAATGATGAATCCAAGGGATTTTCTCTTCCAAACCTCTCATAATAATGATGTTTCTCTCCTGGAATTGCAGGGTTTTAGGAAGAAACCCAAAATCCATTGTTGTCAAAGATCTAATCTGAAATGAAAATCCTCAAATTTTGTTGATCTGGGAGACTAAACTAAAAGTAGAAGAAGCAAAAAAGTTAGGGAAAAGTATTTGGAAATATTGAAAAGTCACAGTTTTGGACTCAAGGGGAGCCTTCGGTGGTTTATGTACACCGTGGAATAAAGAAAAGGTAAACCTGGAATTTTCTTTCAAAACCCAACATTGGATTTTTACTAAATTCTAGATTTTACAAAAAAACAACTTTGTTGGGTTTATTAATGTGTATATGATAGTAAACTTAGTGGAGAAGTCCAGTTGTTGGAGATCCATTCTCAAATTAAAAGGATTTCAATTCTCTATGGATTTTATAATCGTTGGGTATTTTAATGTTGTATGAAATAGCGTAGAGAAAAGAGGTGTTTTTTTTGGACCGGATCCCTCTCAAGAAAAGATGGATGAGCTGATTGAAGATTGGGATATGTTGGATGTGAAGCCACAGAAAGGGAAGTTCACTTGGTCAAACATGAGATCTGGCTAGGGCACATCGATGTGTGGCTAGATCGCTTAATTTTCCATAGTAGTTTTCTTAGCCTTGAATCCACTCTGAAATCCTTTATCCCTCCCTCCATTATATCCAATCATAAACCCATTCCCCTTCACATTCAAGTTGTCCTTGTTTATGGTCCCTTTCCCTTTTGTTTTAACCCATTATGGGTTAGTTTTGAAGAAGTGGATACTTTAGTTGAATCAACTTAGAGAGCTTGGATTCCACACACTCCTATTTTCATTTGGGAGAAAAAAAATAATATGGTCAAGAAATCACTGAGATTTTGGGAAAAGTCTTTCTTCAATTCGCCATTTAAAGTAAAAGAGTATATTAGTGGAAAATTGGAAAGATTCCAACAGGAATTGGAGGAGACAGGTTTCACAAGTAGCCTGCAAAAAGAAGAGATTGAATTGAAATATCAATATCAAAGAGCTCTAAAACAAGAAGAAGAACTATGGAAACTAAAATCTAGAAGGCTTTGACTTAAAGATGGAGATAGGAATACAAAAAATTTCCACAATCAATATATGGTCGAACAATCAAGGAATAACATTTCCACTATCACTTTGGAGGATGGCACAAAAGTGATTGAGTTTGATGGTATAAAAGAGTCCTCTAAGGCTCATTTTGTTGCTTTGTATGCCCAACAAGAAGAGGCAGAATCATGGACTCTATTTTAGAACATATAACAAATATTGTTACTACTGAAGAGAACTTCTCCTTAACCCAATCAGTAATCGAATCTGAAATTTTTGCTACAATATGGAGTTTGGCACCATACAAAGCTTTGAGACCATATGGTTTCCCAATTTCCTTCTATATGCATTATTGGGAGTTGATTAAGCATGAACTCAAGAGTATGTTACTCCTCACTCAACAATCCTTAATATCTGGTGGGAATACCAATTCCTCTTTTTTATCCTTGATTCCCGAGGAGACCAGTCCCACCTCTTTATCTCGATTCCAACCAATATCACTTTGCAACTCTTCTTATAAAATACTAACTAAAATCATTTCCTCCCACTTAAAAAAAATCTACCAAAAATTGTTTCCTCTAGCCAAGGAGGTTTTATGTAGGATAGATAGATAATGGACAACATTGTTCTCGTACAAGAAGATATACATACAAGTTTCCAAGACAAAAATTGAGGTATGGTTATAAAACTAGATATGACTAATTCTTTCGACCATGTTAGACATGGATTTATTTTCCAAGTTTTAGATCAATTTGAATTTGGCTCCATCTTCATTCAGTGGGTGGCTTCGTGTATAAGTGGTCCATGGATTGATCTCCTTGTGAATGGTCCACCAACATATTTCTTTAAAATCAGTAGAGGATTGTGCCAAGGATGCCCTCTCTCTCCCCTCATATTTATAATAATGGCGGAAAATATAAGTAGGAAAATCGAGTATGAAAGAGTAACTGGAAATTTTTCGTGTCTTCAGATAGCCAGAGGGGTCAAAAAATTGAATCATTCTCAATTTGTAGATGATACTCTATTATTGGAGGAGCATCAATAGTCATGGCCATCAGATTCAAGCAAGTGTTGGACTCCTTTCTTGATGCATCTGGGGTGCGATCAATAATAGGAAGTGCCATATCATGGGTTGGAACTGAATACCTCAGATAATGAAGTCCATATAAAGGATTTTCCAATTTCCTATTGTTGAAAAATGGAATTCATTTAGCTATCTTGGAATTGCTATCTCCTTGAAGTCTAGATCAGTCAAAGAATGGTTGTACATCATTGACAAAATTAATATGAAATTCACATAATGGGGATCTCAATGATTAAACCCTACTGAAAGGATTATTCTTATCAAAGAAATCCTCTCTACATGGCCTCTATATCAATGCTCAGCCCTATTGGCCCCTCGAGGCATTATAAATTAGATCTCTATGAATATTCAGAAATTTCTTTGAAAATGAGGGAAGTACAACAATAAAAAGTTCCATCTTGTAAATTGGAATCAGGTCAAATGTCCTAAAGATAGGGGTCGACTTGGAATTCATGATCTTGGGCTCATGAACACAACAATGGGTGCAAAAATGATTGTGGAGATTAGTTACAGGTGCATTAACTTGGTGGAATAGTGAAATTAGGAAATAAATATCTATTTGGGCCCATGCATCGATGTTTGGACAGGCTACCCAAAGTTGCAAATGGATCTCCCATTTTCAAAATTTTCTCTATAGCCATTCCACTAATATGAGAAAAGTTAACATGGATCCTTGGGAATGGAAAGTGTATTAACTTATGGGAGGAAAACATTATGGTCAAGGTTTGTCTCTCTTCACGAGCTAAATTGGCTCCATTGAGGGCCTGGTTGGACGAGCAAAGAATATTCACTCTTTTTGACCTCTCCTCCTGGAATATGGAATCTGGACTATGGTTCGATTGGAAACCATTATCACCTTTCGTGCATCTCTCTTCTTTATATCAATCACTAATTCTCAATTTATATGGATGTGCACCCTGGCATTGAAACTGTGTGGATTCTTTGGGTTCGGGATACTCCAAAAATTCATCTAAACAAGGATATATTCCTTGTTGGAAAGTACTATCTCCTTTCATCGCACTAGAATTTTGAAGAATATATGGAGCAATGGTGGGTTGCCAAAAATAAATGCATTTTGCTAGTTATTATCCCATCAAAAAATTGTTACCTATGAAAATAGCAAGAGGCGGGGAATTGTTGGCCCTTATATATGTGTCCTCTGCCTCAGGGATGAGGAATCGATACACCATATTTTTATAGATTGTTTTTACATGAAATAAGCTTGGTCTATGTTCCTTGATGATTTGTTACAAAGGTTCGTATGGCCCTAAAAATGTGCAAATTTCTTTTCCCAATGGTGGAAAAGGTACAAAGAAAGCTTAAAAAAAAATAGTTTCAAAAGAGGTCGGGAAGATTTACCAAAATATATGTGCTAGAGTCTTTGGTTGACTTGTAACATTTTTTTTTAATGATGATAATATGCAGGGAAGGTAATCAAAGACTCAAGCTCTCTCTCTTCTCTCTAACTTTATGCAACACTGCCTCAACTGGCAGGATCAAATCTTGCAAGACTATGAACATGAATGGATGGCCAATATTAAGTTGGGGTTCAATCCTTCATGGTCTTCTAAACAACCACTCCCTCTTCCTAAAGAGGAAATAAGGAAATATGAGAAAGAGTTCAAGGTATGGCTCCCTCAACAACAATCTTATACTCTATTTTATGATGGAGCTTCCAGGTCCAATCCAGGGGAGACAGGTGAGGGTGGGAGTCTCATTGGTCCTGACAAAAATCTAGTCATTTTCTATGCATGGGGATTGGGTAAGGTCTCTAACAACTTCGTGGAGGCCTATGCACTATTAGAAGGAATCAAAATAGTGAAGGAAAGGGGAATTTCCAAGTTCCTTATTCTTGGTGATTCTATGTTAGTGACTATGGCTATTATTAAAGGACATGAGGTCAAGAACAATCTACTCAATGATATTTTGGTTCGTTCCATCTCCCTTTTGTCCAGGTTTGAGGAGTTCTCTATCCTCCATATCAAACAAGAACTTAATCCCATTGTCGAGTAAATGGCCAAGTTAGGAGTGAGGCTTAATGTGGGGGTATTTGTGTCAAATGAAGTGATGGGGTAGCTCCCCATACCATGATTTTCATGCTTGAATTAATGATATGAGACAACTTGCAAGGAAGAGGCATGGGTGATGGTATGCTTAGGTGGATTTATCTTTCCAAGGTGTTTGAACTTAATGCCTAAATTCAATTTATTTTGTGCAAAGGGGGTTTCTTATCCAAGGTGAGTTGGGGCATGAACCACATTCTTTGTTCTGGAGGTTTTGTCTGTCATCACTCTGTTCTCGCACTCTGGTGCTAGTAGCTATTCATTATGGGAGGTGGGTTCCTATTGGCGTAGTCAAACGTTCAATGTTAGATTCAATTTTTCCATTGATCAGGCCCATCCTGGTGTCCAGGTTTTGTTTCTTCATCTTTTTTCTTGTTATTTTATATGCTCCCAACATTTTGGTTTTAATTGTTGAGGATCCCTTTCCGGACTTTGGTTTTGTTAAAATGGGAATTGAGGTTGCTTGCTGGAAGTGTGGAAGATTTGGTTGTCTGTATAGGGTAGGAATGGATCTGTCATGGAGTGAAATTAAGCATATTCTCCATAGACACAAGGAAATGGTAGAATCAAAATGAGAGGTTCTTCTACATGTTTCGAACAATTAAGGATGTAAAAAAATCAATGGAAAATTTATCAAATATGGTTAGGACTCAAGCTCAATGAATTGACAACTTGGAGATAGAATGCCAACACTTGAGGTCCTTGATTCACCCACATTTATTTCTCAGTTTCTATCAATCAAGGATCCAACATGTCTCATCAAGGAGGTGTTTCAGACAAAGAAACGATGGTATTTGATCCAACCCCAATTGAAATGAAAGGAAATTTTGCAACCAATGGAGAACGAGATATACAAGACAATGAATATGTGCAACATTGAATCTTGTTTAGAGTAGTGTTTTTTCTCGACCTTTATATCAAATAATTTAGTAGTCAGTATGTGTGGAAGATTAATAGGAGGATGTATGTATATGTAACTTTGCTAGAAATAGGAAAATCTTCTAGCCTTTAGCCGAATTTTGTAAGAACTTTGGATTTTGTTGTTTAGTCAAGAACAACATCCTTATATTAATATAATCTTTAGTTATCTTTGTGTGTGTGTGTGTGTGTGTGTGTGTGTGTGTGTGTGTGTGTGTGAAGGTGCACCCTAGGAAGAACTACCAAAAGTGGTTATACCTCATCAATGCTCATGCCAAAACTATGCCATTATTTTCCAATACCATCAATTGCTTTCCCCAAACTATGTCCACAAGAGAAAGTGTACCCTAGATAAGTTTCCCAACCTCTGCAACAAGTGCATGGAAACCTTGACAATTGTTCCCAAGAGAGGAGCACTCCATCAAAAACCCTAAATATCCTCCAAATAAACCCCTTCATGTGTGAACAACTAGTAAGTGAAGTAGGTTTCTCAAACTATTGACCTCCAAGTTAATAAAATGGATTAAATTAACCACTAAATAGTTAAATCAACCTCAACATGTATACAAAAAGGTTAATTCTCAAATAAAACCATAGTCCAACCTCCCAATAGTCACCAACTAATTAAATCAACATGAACATGTGTGTTAATGGGCGAGGGGGGAGGGTTGGTGGGTTCACTCCAACAAGAATTTCACCATGCAAACAAGTTACATCTCCTAGCAAATACTATCATGATAACACAATGAAAAAATAGAAGCTCCACCAAAGTTTGAACCTAGGGTGCACCACCAAAGGACTATAACATGATAAAACCTCATCAAACCTTAGGAGAAGGCTTGATCATCAAAAATGTATGTAGTACCCCCCCCAATCGAACTCAAACTTATGAAAAAGTGCATCCACGAGAGTACTAACATCATCAAACACATTCAACCTAGGTGATGTCTAGCAAATGTTACAATGTCGAGTCATATCACCTAGGGAAATCCCACCAAGGATAAGTACATTACCAAAACACATCATCCAACCACATCAACATCATAAGAGAAGGGGACAATAGAATGCAAACCCATCCAATCATAAAGTATGTCCCCATTCCGCATCCGACACAAGAGGACTATGCAGAACATCCCCTCCAAGTGACACAAATAATGCATCACCATTTAGAAGTCACTAGGAAGCTTCAACAACATCATGAAACATCTACCTTCTAACACCATCCTCTGACCCCTTGGGGGGCTAGAACCATCCTCCAAGAACAAGATGTAGCACATACAAGATAAACATATATATTGAAACCACATAATACTAAGAAAGCATACTCCATAATCATCAAGTATGCAACGAAGGGGTGATTAACAATGCAAGCACATATGATAAGACCACCAAACCAACAAGCACACTCATTCAACCAAGGAGAAGTAAGACTCCCCCAATGAAATACCTCCATCAAATGATCTAATGCCATGAAGAGAAGGGACTCTATGAAGATGAATCCCCCAAGTCAAGCCAATGCTTCAAGATACTCGCTGCAAATCTCCATCAATATAATGATAATCACAATGTGAAACCTCAAACAATATGAAGTGTAACACATATAACATGTTGAATTTTGAAGCCAACTCATCTTCTAACTCTTTTGTTACTTTCATATATTCATTTTTTTCCAAATATCAAATCAAATAACTTCACTAAAAAAATACTAATCATAATGTGATAATTAATAAATTTATTTTGATTTCCAAATTAAAAAACAAATATAATTAAACTTCATTTAATACATTCTAATTATACAAAATCTCATTTGGCGTTTTCACTCACCTTTTAAAATCAATTTTTTTATTAAACGAAAAACATAGAATTGCAAACCGACATGTAAGTGATTTAAACGAATTCCACGTTAGGACACTAAATCATTAAATTTAAAAAACCAAGTGTTCGATCAAAACCAATAAAAAATACAAGTTTTACCAAATACCATTTTGGTGGAAGAGTCATTGTCAATGCCCTAAATTTCGTTTTAATATTGGAATGCGTTTTTAAATTTTATTTTTTTTCAATTTCAAGACATAAAAAAACTAAACTAAACTAAATACTTATTTAATCGAATTATTTCATCCAAAACCAAGTCAACGATGGTAAAAACCTCGCAATTTTCAGTCTGACGAGAATTTCCACGCACGTTTTGTTTCTTTTTATTTAATTATTTCCTTCTAATATCCTCATTTTGAATGTTTCTATTTTCATTTTCCATAACATGGAAAACAAAACCCAAGCTGCAAACTTTAAATATAAACATTCAAAATTGTAAACCTATAAACCCTAAAATTTGAAAATATCTCATATACTCATATTACACTGAAACCATGAACATGTACATACAAACTTAATTATTAATATAAAATATTTCATTATAAACTCTAAATTTTGAAAATGTAACCTTAAAATATTTCATATTACCATGAACATGTAAATATAAAATTAATTAATTAATATAAAATATTTCATTTTGTTTATTGATAATTTTATATATGATCATTTTTCAAGTAGTTTGTAAATAAAATTAATTAATTAATATAAAATATTTCATTTTGTTTATTGATAATTTTATATATGATCATTTTTCAAGTAGTTTGTAAAAGGAAATATCAAAAACACTTTCTATTTAAATTTTCAATATTAAAATATTTTGTGAAAATATATGTTAAATGACAATTGATAAAAATATTACTATATAAATATATAAATTAAAAATAATATTAGATTATACTTTTTTCCACTGAAAATTTTCACAATTATATTGAAATATAATTATAGCTCTCTTATCGAGAAGTTACATTTTGAGAAAAACAAATCCAGAGAAAAGTTCTACCATCTATGTTGTTCATTGCTTTCCTAGCTCTGTCGACCATCAATAGTTTATGCAAAAATTGCTAATATAAGGAGCATGTTTGATAGTCCTGCGAGATTTAAAAAGGGATGAAGAAGTCCAGGAAATTGCTTAAAAATTGTGCTCTGCAAAGAAATATATTAAAAGTCTGAGCGGATCACTGATTCGCAGCAAGCGCTCGTCCTAAAATAACCTTAGAACATGGGGGGGGGCTCATGCCCATCTACCCAGAGATTGTAGGTGATGATGCCGACTTTTTCTGGAGTGTTGCCTTTGAGAGTAAGTCGACTTCCTTGTTGTTTTCTTGGTAGGTATGTTTGAAGATGAACTTGTTGAAAGTTGATTGAAGCTACCTGATCCTATCCTTCTAGCCCAAGAGAGCAGTGACCTGTAGCTTGCCCTTGTTTTTCAGCCAGTCTATGACTATATGAGAATCCCCATACAGAAGAAGTGTATCAATATTTAGTCTAGAAGCCAGGTGGAGAGTGGCCTAGGCACCCAATAATTCTGCCATGGTGTTGGTGCCCTGGCCGTAGTTAAAAGTCCATCTGCAATGAGTGTTTGATGAGATACAAATCAATCCCCTTGCACCACTCTACATGTCATTTGTTTGAGCCGCTCCATTGACCCAACCTGTGGGAGTCTCCTCCGAAGTGAGAATCTTGAGCTTGGTCTTTTTGGTCTCTTTTCTTGGGTGGATAGTTGTCCAGGAACTGTACAAACCAAGCGATTTAAATGCCACTGTGCTGGCTGATGGAGTCCTATTTTTAAAAATATTTTTGTTTCTTTCAAGCCACATGAACCAACAGACCATAGGAGGGAGATTTAGTGAGTGTAGAGCCTTTTTTGACCATCTTTCGTAGCAGGCTTCTAATGAGAGCCCATCCCAAGTAGTGTTTAATTTGAGATCAACAAAGATAATATTAGATTACATGTAAAAACTAAAATGCAATACATTAATATTACAAGAATAGAAAATGATGCTACCATAAAAACTATTTCAATGAATGGAGGATTGTTGTCAACCCTAGTGTGAGGTGCACCCAACCACCCATTTGTGACTTGAGATTTAGGACATAATTGCTACAAGGTCAACAATGGAAAAACATTCAGTGCATGTCCATTGCATGACAAGCCTTTTATGTTTGGGTTAGCCTTTATTTCAACGTCAATGCTAAGAATGAAGAAGGGCATTAGAGATGGAAAACGACGTGCTCCTAACTCATGATACCCATGATGCAAAGGGGGTTGTCCTAATATTCAAGGAATGAAAAGAGGTAGGAAATGACATGCTAAGTTTTTGAGCTTACACCATTATCTACAAATAATTATTATCATAGAAAACCACATTGGCAATCTAAAAAAATCTAACTACTAAAGTTTTATGAAAAATAATATCATTCCCCACTTTCCACATCAAGAATACAATTTATAACTTAACAGTTAAATGAAATTCAATAGATAAAGGTAATCATTTCCAAATAATAATAAAAAAAATTATAAACTAACAAGCTTCCACTTAGGATAAATTCAATAACGTAAGGTAATGGTGTCTCCTAGAAGGGAAGTTTTCCTAGAAATATGAACACAAAATGCCCTCACCAATTCCCAAACATATTTGGTGAAGAGTAGAACTAGGAGATGTATTCAAGTGATTATAATTTGATAAATAACTAGTGTTTTGGACTTGGAATTCCCAAATGGATAATATAATGGCTAATAGGCAAGCCTCCTATGAGGAGCATAGGAGGGATTAGGAAAAACACATCTTCTTTGTCTCCAAATGAGGAGGGATTAGGAAAAACACACGTTCTTTGTCTCCAAATGAGATTTCTAGATAGTTACCTAAAATGACAAGTAGTTTATTTAGACTTTATCTTATAGGCTTTGTTTAGAGAGCCATTTTACACTCTCTTTTGGGAAAAATAATACTAACCATCAAATAACTTATTACCTTATAGATTTCATTACCAATCTTTCCACCAATTCTTGAGACACTGGACATTGTTATTGAAAAAAGGAAAATGTCGTATTAGGCATTTAACTTGATCCAACACAAATTTATCAATTTTACTCAATCTAAATTTCTCCTTTTTATCTTTGGTCATGGTATCTCATCTTTAAAAACAATATCAATACAATATGGAATAATCTTAATTCTCATCTTTCAATGTTTTATCTTTGGTCATGGTATCCCATCTTTGACAACAATATCAATACAATATGAAATAATCTTAATTATTATCTTTCAATGTTAAAAATCAAGAATTTTAGCAACAATTCATTATCTTCTCACAAAATAAGTGACAAATAAAATAAATACTCACTAAGAGGCATTAAACTAAAAATCATCGCCCTTCCACTTTAGGAGTGGCTTATGATATGCAGAAGCTTTGAATTACACATACACCTTTAAATTTAACTTGGATAAGGTAAAAATAATATCTTAAAAGTTTAGCCATGGAAAAATATAGCCATGGCAAAGTTTAGTCAAGATATGTAATGTCCCCTTGCAATTGATCATGACGAAGGATGGCTTAATAACCTATACGGATCTTGTAGTCTATAGTCATCAAGGACAAGGGAGTCAAGGAGGTTTATTTGGTTAAAAGAATGACAAATCCTAAAGTGACATTAAATAAAACTAAATAATTATATTTAAATGAAATTGGAGGGAAAATAAAGTGAGCATTTGATTTGGTAAAAAATAAAGGAAAGATCTAGAAGGCTCAAAGGAAGGATAAATAGAGGGGTAAACCTTCTCTTTGGAATTATGATTTGATCTCTCATTTTGGAGTGCTCTTGAAGCCATTATTTCATTGGGGTTTAGCAAAACCCTTCCACTACTGTAGTTTTGTTTCGGTGGTGCAATATCCACCCTAGCTAGACAAGAGGGGAGTGCACCTAGGATTTCCATTGGAGCTTTAGTTTGAGCTTTATGTTTAGTTTTAGGTTTTCACAGAAAGTTTGTAAAGATTTTATGGAAGAGGTTGATCCATAATTTTGTAGGTGATAGGAGGGTTTCAAAGAAACCGTGGTTGATGGAATCCTCGCGGTTTGAGTACAGGGTGTCCCGTGAGGCCCTGCTAGATGTACAATAATCATCCCACGAGGACCTCTACGATCGAGGTTGTAGTAGGCCATTTGGATCGGGTATGTGGGGGTTACAGGAGGGATTGTAAGGTTTCTCAGAGACCGGACACTACTAGAGAATATCATTGTAGGGCTTGGAGAGCCTTGAAGTAGTGGACATCATAGATTGACATCATTCTAGGCTTTCTTTGTATTATTTTTGTTAGTAGATTTTGTAGTTGCCTTGCAACCATTAGACCTGTGTGATTATGAGTATTGTGCAATTGTTATTACAACCATTATATATCTTTTTATTGTTGATATTTTTGGGGTTTTACACCATAATAAGATGCCATGGTTATTTTCTCTAATTTCTGTGTAATGGATGCATGCAACTTTGTTTGTCAATATTCCCATATGAGGAAACTATTTGTAAGAAGTTAAAAGCAGCTTCAATGCAAAGTTTTGACACATTTACATAAGGAGAAATATTTTTTTTGGATAAGTAAACATAATAATCCCACTTATCCTAGTTGGGGACATTACAGTGGTATCAGAGATGGTGATTCTTCCATCCTGTAATTGCGTTGATTCCTAGGAGGAAAGGGTGTGGAGGACATCCCATTCAAAATTCATAAGAGAGAGAAATATAAGCCATCCAAACATAGTCAAAAGGAGAAGAAGTAGGTGTTGGAATATTGAGAGGGGGGTGAATCAATATTACACAATAATTATTACTTTCTTTTACCACAACTTCTTTTTATTCAAAATATGTTATTTACCAACAAGTAGTCATGAAATTCAAAATACATAGACATTTAATGTGGAAACCCAAATGGGATAAAACCACACAAACTTTCTTTATATAAAAATTTGTAAGAACCAACTTATAACAGACACCGATCTGCAATAATCTTTGCAGGAATCAACCTGCAGGGGACACCAATCTCCTTGCTGAGCACCAACTCATCCAATGGAAACCAACCCACAGATTTATTTTTCACAGGAACCAACCTGTAGGATACACCAATCCCCTTCCTTGCTCCACCCTTCCAACGTGAAAAAATTGTAAGTCGTAGCTTGCTTCAGAAGACCTCTCCAACATGCTTCATTATCTGTATCATCAAACCTCATATCTTCATCGCCTCTACGCTTTTGTTGCGAACCTAAAATCCTCACTTATTCACACTTCACACATCACAAACACTTCCACACTTTCAAAATCATATTCAGGAACTTTATTTATACAACTCATGTACTTATGGATTTTTCCAAAAAAAAAAATTCATGGGGGTTGACTCCAACTTCCTCAAAATCATAATTCAAAGATACTTCAAATCGGGCTACAAGACCCTCCATGAAATTCGATCTTTGCACGAGATCTAGTTCACTGGTCCTTGAAACTCATATGTTGTCCGATATAGATCTCGATTCATTCCCCTCCATTGATTTGTGATTGTATTTGTTTGGACCACCAGGCCTATCAGAGTCATTGATTTGATCGAAGGGTCCATCTCTACCGTTCATCATCGTCAATTAACATCATTGTCACCAAATTTTCTCTTGGTCCTTAGCCCAACGATATATTATCCTCAGTGATATTCTCAGCTCTCATATGATGGTACTAACACTCCAGAGGAACATGTTCTATGCGATGATGCTTATCGCATCGTTATCAATGTTTTCGTCCGAAAGCAGATACATGACTTCAGTTGTTCTAATACGACGATATTGGACCCCCTATTAAACCTTCGCTCCAATAGCATGCTGTCATGAGTCTTCTCCTGAAACCTTTGATCTGGACTCCATTCATTTAATATCCGTCGTGGGTTATTTTACTCTAACCATTGGTTTCTAGGTTGTTGTCGTCAGCACGTTGATTGAGTTTGTGGTGGAATATTCTTCAATAACCTTTGTATCATACTACTAATGTTTCTATGGGTTGAGTCACTCCTCTATTCAGACTTTGAACACTAAACAACCTCTAGTGTTGATTATTTACAATCGACAATCACCAATGGATCATCCTTCATCGTTGATCTATCATAATCATCGGTTCAACTCCATGTCGTCACTCCAAGTTACCCAATGGTTAACACTTGTCTTCTTCATTTCTACGTTAATTGATCAAGTGGGACCCACATAAATCTACGGTTGCCATCACATCTTGTTTCACACCGATCAATGATCCATATTTCTCCTCTAAGCCATTTTTTCGGAGTGCCTCCACTGCATTCAACTAATCTACTTCGATCAGAGCCTCTCCAATGGATGATCCATATCTCCTTGTTGCAGCTCCAATAGATCAATGATTCTTATTGATTAGGAGTTTATGTGCAACCTTGTACTCAAACACTTTTATGGATTTTACATCGATACCGATATGTTGCATGATGTGTTGTCTTTTCTTCCTAACATGGCTGATCACATGGCCTCATCCTTTCTTCTTTCATGGCTCTAACATAGAAGTTAACATCATGCTAACATCATCACAACTTTCGGCTCTTCTTCATACACTTTGTTGACTTGGCACTCTGACACGTGGCCTCATCCTTTCTTCTTTCGTGGCTTTGACATGGAAGTTGATGTGGCATATGAGCTCACTCACACTCACTTAGAGTCTCTAGTTGGAATACCAATGCATTCTTATGTTCAAACACTCTAATGTAAGAGCATCGAGGAATATTCCTTTTCAATACCATCATATCAGACTGAAAATTACTATGTCAATGTTCCTCCACTGATAGATATGGATTTGATAGATCAACGATTCATATTAATTCTCTATTGTTTCGATAGATCAACGATCCATATTGATTTAGAGATTCTTCCGTCAGATTTTCTCATGATGGTTTGAGTTAAATACTTTGAAAAATCAAACTCCAAAAGTCTTTCCCATTGCATCAGATTATGAATTTAGGATTTCTTTTGGTCATGGATCTTATTAGATTCGGATCTAAGATTTAATCTTGACCATCCATTATTAACATACAAAAAAAAATTCTAGCACTAAAAGTTAGCTCCTTTCACACGGTTCCATGGCTCTTCTATTTAAATTCAAGCTAAGAGATCTCACTTGTTCATTATAAACTCATTGAATTTAATTTCCATGGTGTGTGTGGGATATTGTCTTTCACCTTTGCTTCGTTATCTTCACATATGTATCATTGATCTTGTTGAATGATCAACAATCAATGACTTATTCTTTCTTTGTTCACAGACCCTTCGCCCCAAATTCCTTTGATCCTCTGCAACCTGGTCATCGAGCACCTTCGTCGAAATTTATTCATCACACACACATATATGCGCAAGGAACTTATTGAATTGCTTTGTCTGGATTGATTTTGTTTATAGTTTTCGATTCTTGTACCTTTTTGTAGGGTAAATGAACCTTGTAGGAGTTACCTCCCTTAGGATCTTCCTAGACCTAAGACATAATAGAGATGTAAGCAACAGATTTTCCTAGATATAAATTATACATGAAAAGAATTTATGAGTTGATGAAATGAAAGGTTTACCCGATGATCTGACGGTTGTCCCTGCACGCTCCTTAGTTGTGGGCTTCCTCAAAGATTCCCTTCACTCTTACCAACATGGATCTGCACACAAAGAGACACAAAGAAACCTTTCACAAGATCAAATGAATCATGTATAAATGGATAATAGATCTATTGATATAACATAAGAATATCAATTCCCTACAAGTATTATAAAAATTACATACAATAAAGTAAGGAGGAAAATCTTGTAGATCTTCTATTAATGGACAAATGGCTTACAACTTACAATCAAGGAAGTTGATGTAGTCCTTTCCTAAGTTCCTTGCCCAAACTCTATAATCAAACCGTCAATACAAATTTTCTTTCTCCTTTATCTCCCCTCTTTTCCCATGAGAAACCCTCAATATATAGTATAATAGAGATAAGATCAAAGGCTAATCTAGAGAGGATCTAGATGCCCAAGATAACAAGTTTCTCAAGTTTGAACCACAAAAAATATGAGGTTTAATCTCATCTCATTGAAACTAATCCTAAATAGAGAGTAACAAACCTGGTCATGCCTTGCATTCTTGTAGGGAGCAACTAATCACTCTTTGAAAGAGGAAAAGGAGTAACCGACAATAATTGGTCATAGGATGTAAAGGGGCAACCAATGACTAGGGAAAAAGGTACTGCATACTCAGGGGAAAAGTGGTATAATTCAATGTTTCAAACTGCTAACCTCTAGATGATGCCCATCAGGGGATCAGGTGGAAAATAAATTTATAACAGATTCCCCCTAAAGTGTGAGTTCATAAGAGGTGTTTGAGGGCTGAAATACTTTACAAACGAAATCGTTGAGCTTTGGACGAAGGAACCTGGAAATAAAATATCATTGATATTGCATAATAATAACATCCCCGAAGTGGACATACCCATGCTTCGTAATAAAAACTAAGCATAGCCAAAAAAATAGTACACTACAGACCCATGCATGACACAAAAAATTGGATCATGGCCACGAAATAATACACTGTGGATCCATGTCACAAGTGAAAAAATAGCCATGACCAAATGTAAATGTGGATCTATGTCACAGAATACAAATCAGTGAGATGACTCGATGCCCGAGCGATCTCTGAAGTACTCATGAATAACTCCATCACAACTTGGGAGGGAAATCCATCAAGGAATGTGGTGATCCCAACCCAAGGTATTGTTCCCAAATCCCAATGTTATGAATCTAAAACATGTGAATAAATGAATTGAGGTCGAGCATGGTAAAAACTGTCTAATTAATGGTCATTGATGTATACCATTAACATATGTGAGTGAAACCATTGATGATGATTATGGATCCCAAGATACTTAGTACAATATAGCAGGTGTGAATAAAGGAGTTGAATTTGAACACTTGTAGATTCATTCAACATGAGCCAATGATGTAAACCCCTTATCTAAATGCAAGGAAATATGCCACTAATGTCTACAAATCCTAGGGTACTAACTGGTTTCTAGATTTCAATCTAGAATAATGATCTAGAGTCAACATGATGAAATCTGTCAAATGAGGGCCTTGATATATCCCCCATCAATCGACATGAAACATATAAAGGTAGATGGTATGAAGAGTGTAATGGTAGAGCACAACTGACGCAGGGATGGCCGAGATGAATGGGATAAAGGACTAAAAATGGTCGACACAAGCTAACTTCCCTTGAACAAAAAAACATGACAAATAACTTGGCATGGCAATATTTACTCATTAATGAACAAAACACTCGCCATATATAATAGGAAGAGTAACCAATCGGTGGAGTCCAAGAACTCATGGAGACGGTAACGAATCAGAGACAATGGATAACCCAATTGTTGGCCTTGATGTATCCCCCATCAATCGACATGAAACATATAAAGGTAGATGGTGTGAAGAGTGTAATGGTAGAGCATAACTGATGCAAGGATGATCGGGATGAATGCGCTAAAGGAATGAAAATAGTCTACACGGGCTAACTTCCCTTGAACAAAACAACACGAAAAATAACTTGACTTGGAAACATTGACTTGTTAATGACCAAAACACTTTCCATAGATGACTGGAAGAGTAAACAGTCACCAGATTCTGAGAACTCATGGAGATGGTAACAAATTAGAGACAATGGATAACCCAATTGTTGGACATATACACAAAACAAGTGCATTGTTCAAGGGCGACTTAATGAACAACTGCCATTTGTGAAGATGACTAGACGTAAAAACCCCACTCTTTTTCTTTATTTCATGTTTGAAACGAGCGTGAAAGAAAATAAAAATGTGCTCGATATTCTCACCCATGGATTAATTCTCGAGCCCAGGGCGGAGAATGGTGCTCAACGGTCTTTTCGATATTTACGGAGTCTAGAAAGATCTGAAAGAAAACTCCATATATAATCTCGTGGATTTAATGAGCCCAAGAAAGAAAATGCCCGTGTTTGTCATTTCATATTTAGGGAGTCTGAAAAGAAAAAGAAAAAAACATGGGCCAAGCCCACACTGGGTGTTGGGGCGATGCCCGACATCGCTCCCGCCCTTTATATACATGCAACTCTCTCTCTCTCTCTCTCTCTCTCTCTCTCTCTCTCTCTCTCTCTATATATATATATATATATATATATATATATATATATATATAT
>ML787259.1:257197-280121 GCA_009831015.1 Picea engelmannii
AGTGTTATTTAACTACAATTTTTTCTATGTATTGAAGTAAACGTAAAAAAATGTATTAAAAATGATATTTTCCACTATATTTAAAAAGTATGGAACCATAAATTAATTATGTAGACAAAATTATATGAAAAATCTTAATTTCAAAAAAGTAAATGGTATACAACATTTTTAACATTGGTTGAAGCATGGAAAAATGATTAAAAACACCAATGAAAAAAAATTAGAAAATAGATGAAAAAACATTGTTGGCCCTTATATATGTGTCCTCTACCTCAAGGATGAGGAATCGATACACCATATTTTTATAGATTGATTTTACATGAAAGAAGCTTGGCCTATGTTCCTTGATCATTTGTTACAAAGGTTCATATGGCCCTAAAAATGTGCAAATTTCTTTTCCCACTGGTGGCAGAGGTACAAAGAAAGCTTAAAAAAAAATAGTTTCAAAAGAGGTCGGAAAGATTTACCAAAATATATGTGCTAGAGTCTTTGGTTGACTTGTAACAAATTTTTTTAATGATGATAAGATGTAGGGAAGGTAATCAACGACTCAAGCTCTCTCTCTTCTCTCTAACTTTATGCAACGTTGCCTCAATTGGCAGGATCAAATCTTGCAAGACTATGAATGTGAATGGATGGCAAATATTAAGTTGGGGTTCAATCCTTCATGGTCTTCTAAACAACCACTCCCTCTTCCTAAAGAGGAAATAAGGAAATATGAGAAAGAGTTCAAGGTATGGCTCCCTCAACAACAATCTTATACTCTATTTTATGATGGAGATTCCAGGTCCAATCCAGGGGAGCTAGGTGCGGGTGGGAGTCTCATTGGTCCTGAAAAAAATCCAGTCGTTTTCTATGCATGGGGATTGGGTAAGGTCTCTAACAACTTCGTGGAGGCCTGTGCACTATTAGAAGGAATCAAAATAGTGAAGGAAAGGGGGATTTCCAAGTTCCTTATTCTTGGTGATTCTATGTTAGTGACTATGGCTATTATTAAAGGACCTGAGGTCAAGAACAATCTATTGAATGATATTTTGGTTCGTTCCATCTCCCTTTTGTTCAGATTTGAGGAGTTCTCTATCCTCCATATCAAACGAGAACTTAATCCCATTGTCGAGTAAATGGCCAAGTTAGGAGTGAGGCTTAATGTGGGTGTATTTGTGTCAAATGAAGTGATGGGGTAGCTCCCCATACCATGATTTCCATGCTTGAATTAATGATATGAGACAACTTGCAAGGAAGAGGCATGGGTGATGGTATGCCCAGGTGGATTTCTCTTTCCAAGGTGTTTGAACTTAATGCCTACATTCAATTTATTTTGTGCAAAGGGGGTTTCTTATCCAAGGTGAGTTGGGGCATGAACCACATTCTTTGTTCTGGAGGTTTTGTCTGTCATCACTCTGTTCTTGCAGTCTGGTGCTAGTAGTTATTCATTGTGGGAGGTGGGTTCCTATTGGCGCAGTCAAGCGCTCAATGTTAGATTCAATTTTTCCATTGATCAAGCCCATCCTGGTGTCCAAGTTTTGTTCCTTCATTTTTGTTCTTGTTATTTTATATGCTCCCAATATTTTGGTTTTAATTGTTGAGGATCCCTTTATGGACTCTGTTTTTTTTTAAATGGGAATTGAGGTTGCTTGTTGGAAGTGTGGAAGATTTGGTTGTCTGTATAGGGTAGGAATGGATCTGTCATGGAGTGAAATTAAGCATATTCTCCATAGACACAAGGAAATGGTAGAATCAAAATGAGAGGTTCTTCCACATGTTTCGAAAAATTTGAAGGATGTAAAAAAATCAATGGAAAAATTATCAAATATGGTTAGGACTCAAGCTCAATGAATCGACAACTTGGAGATAGAATGCCAACACTTGAGGTCCCTAGTTCACCCACATTTATTTCTCAGTTTCTATCAATCAAGGTTCCAACATGTCTCATCAAGGAGGTGTTTTAGACAAAGAAACGATGGTATTTGATCCAACCCCAATTGAAATGGAAGGAAAATTTGCAACCAATGGAGAACGAGATATACAAGACAATGAATATGTGCAACATTGAATCTTGTTTAGAGTAGTTTTTTTCTCGACCTTTATATCAAATAATTTAGCAGTCAGTATGTGTGGAAGATTAATAGGAGGATGTATGTATATGTAACTTTGCTAGAAATAGGAAAATATTCTGGCCTTTAGCCGAATTTTGTAAGAACTTTGGATTTTGTTGTTTAGTCACGAACAACATCCTTATATTAATATAATCTTTAGTTATATTTGTGTGTGTGTGTGTGTGTGTGTGTGTGTGTGTGTGTGTGTGTGTGTGTGTGTTTGTGTGTGTGTGTGTGTGTGTGTGAAGGTGGACCCTAGAAAGAACTACCAAAAGTGGTTATACCTCATCATTGCTCATGCCAAAACTATGCCATTATTTTCCAATACCATCAATTGCTTTCCCCAAACCATGTGCACAAGAGAAAGTGTACCCTAGATAAGTTTCCCAACCTCTACAACAATGATAAAATAGTGCATGGAAACCTTGACAATTGTTCCCAAGAGAGGAGAACTCCATGAAAAACCCTAAATATCCTCCAAATAAACCCCTCCAAGTGTGAACAACTAGTAAGTGAAGTAGGTTTCTCAAACTATTGACCTCCAAGTTAATAAAATGGATTAAATTAACCACTAAATGGTTAAATCAACCTCAACATGTGTACACAAAGGTTAATTCTCAAATAAAACCATAATCCAACCTCCCAATAGTCACCAACTAATTAAATCAACATGAACATGTGTGTTAATGGGAAAGGGAGGAGGGGTGGTGGGTGCACTCCAACAAGAATTTCGCCATGCAAACAAGTTACATCTCCTAGCAAATACTATCATGATAACACAATGAAAAAATAGAAGCTCCACCAGAGTTTGAACCTAGGGTGCACCACCAAAGGACTATAACACGATAAAACCTCATCAAACCTTAGGAGAAGGCTTGATCATCAAAAATGTATGTAGTACCCCCCCAATCGAACTCAAACTTATGAAAAAGTGCATCCACAAGAGTACTAACATCATCAAACACATTCAACCTAGGTGATGTCTAGCAAATGTTACAATGTCGAGTCATATCACCTAGGGAAATCCCACCAAGGATAAGTGCATTACCAAAACACATCATCCAACCACATCAACATCATAAGAGAAGGGGATAATAGAAATGCAAACCCATCCAATCATAAAGTATGTCCCCATTCTGCATCCGACACAAGAGGACTATGCAGAACATCCCCTCCAAGTGACACAAATAATACATCACCATTTAGAAGTCACTAGGAAGCTTCAACAACATCATGAAACATCTACCTCCTAACACCATCCTCTGACCCCTTGGGGGACAAGATGTAGCACATACAAGATAAGCATATATACCAAAACCACATGATACTAAGATAGCATGCTCCATAATCATCAAGTATGCAACCAAGGGGTGATTAATAAGGCAAGCACATATGATAAGACCACCAAACCAATAAGCACACTCATCCAACCAAGGAGAAGTAAGACTCCCCCAATGAAATACCTCCATCAAATGATCTAATTCCATGAAAAGAAGAGACTCTTTAAAGATGAATCCCCCAAATCGGTCCAATGCTTCAAAATACTTACTACAAATCTGCATCAATATAATAGCAATCCCAATGTGAAACCTCAAACAATATGAGGTGTAACGCATATAGCATGATGAATTTTGAATCCAACACATCCTCTAACTCTTTTGTTACTTTCATATATTCATTTTTTTCCAAATATCAAATCAAATAACTTCACTTAAAAAAAATACTAATCATAATGTGATAATTAATAAATTTATTTTGATTTCCAAATTAAAAAACAAATATAATTAAACTTCATTTAATACATTCAAATTTTGTTGATCTGGGAGACTAAACTAAAAGTAGAAGAAGCAAAAAAGTTAGGGAAAAGTATTTGGAAATATTGAAAAGTCACAGTTTTGGACTCAAGGGGAGCCTTCGGTGGTTTATGTACACTGTGGAATAAAGAAAAGGTAAACCTGGAATTTTCTTTCAAAACCCAACATTGGATTTTTACTAAATTCTAGATTTTACAAAAAAACAACTTTGTTGGGTTTATTAATGTGTATATGCTAGTAAACCTAGTGGAGAAGGCCAGTTGTTGGAGATCCATTCTCAAATTAAAAGGATTTCAATTCTCTATGGATTTTATAATCGTTGGGTATTTTAATGTTGTATGAAATAGCGTAGAGAAAAGAGGTGTTTTTTTTGGACCGGATCCCTCTCAAGAAAAGATGGATGAGCTGATTGAAGATTGGGATATGTTGGATGTGAAGCCACAGAAAGGGAAGTTCACTTGGTCAAACATGAGATCTGGCTAGGGCACATCGATGTGTGGCTAGATCGCTTAATTTTCCATAGTAGTTTTCTTAGCCTTGAATCCACTCTGAAATCCTTTATCCCTCCCTCCATTATATCCAATCATAAACCCATTCCCCTTCACATTCAAGTTGTCCTTGTTTATGGTCCCTTTCCCTTTTGTTTTAACCCATTATGGGTTAGTTTTGAAGAAGTGGATACTTTAGTTGAATCAACTTAGAGAGCTTGGATTCCACACACTCCTATTTTCATTTGGGAGAAAAAAAATAATATGGTCAAGAAATCACTGAGATTTTGGGAAAAGTCTTTCTTCAATTCGCCATTTAAAGTAAAAGAGTATATTAGTGGAAAATTGGAAAGATTCCAACAGGAATTGGAGGAGACAGGTTTCACAAGTAGCCTGCAAAAAGAAGAGATTGAATTGAAATATCAATATCAAAGAGCTCTAAAACAAGAAGAAGAACTATGGAAACTAAAATCTAGAAGGCTTTGACTTAAAGATGGAGATAGGAATACAAAAAATTTCCACAATCAATATATGGTCGAACAATCAAGGAATAACATTTCCACTATCACTTTGGAGGATGGCACAAAAGTGATTGAGTTTGATGGTATAAAAGAGTCCTCTAAGGCTCATTTTGTTGCTTTGTATGCCCAACAAGAAGAGGCAGAATCATGGACTCTATTTTAGAACATATAACAAATATTGTTACTACTGAAGAGAACTTCTCCTTAACCCAATCAGTAATCGAATCTGAAATTTTTGCTACAATATGGAGTTTGGCACCATACAAAGCTTTGAGACCATATGGTTTCCCAATTTCCTTCTATATGCATTATTGGGAGTTGATTAAGCATGAACTCAAGAGTATGTTACTCCTCACTCAACAATCCTTAATATCTGGTGGGAATACCAATTCCTCTTTTTTATCCTTGATTCCCGAGGAGACCAGTCCCACCTCTTTATCTCGATTCCAACCAATATCACTTTGCAACTCTTCTTATAAAATACTAACTAAAATCATTTCCTCCCACTTAAAAAAAATCTACCAAAAATTGTTTCCTCTAGCCAAGGAGGTTTTATGTAGGATAGATAGATAATGGACAACATTGTTCTCGTACAAGAAGATATACATACAAGTTTCCAAGACAAAAATTGAGGTATGGTTATAAAACTAGATATGACTAATTCTTTCGACCATGTTAGACATGGATTTATTTTCCAAGTTTTAGATCAATTTGAATTTGGCTCCATCTTCATTCAGTGGGTGGCTTCGTGTATAAGTGGTCCATGGATTGATCTCCTTGTGAATGGTCCACCAACATATTTCTTTAAAATCAGTAGAGGATTGTGCCAAGGATGCCCTCTCTCTCCCCTCATATTTATAATAATGGCGGAAAATATAAGTAGGAAAATCGAGTATGAAAGAGTAACTGGAAATTTTTCGTGTCTTCAGATAGCCAGAGGGGTCAAAAAATTGAATCATTCTCAATTTGTAGATGATACTCTATTATTGGAGGAGCATCAATAGTCATGGCCATCAGATTCAAGCAAGTGTTGGACTCCTTTCTTGATGCATCTGGGGTGCGATCAATAATAGGAAGTGCCATATCATGGGTTGGAACTGAATACCTCAGATAATGAAGTCCATATAAAGGATTTTCCAATTTCCTATTGTTGAAAAATGGAATTCATTTAGCTATCTTGGAATTGCTATCTCCTTGAAGTCTAGATCAGTCAAAGAATGGTTGTACATCATTGACAAAATTAATATGAAATTCACATAATGGGGATCTCAATGATTAAACCCTACTGAAAGGATTATTCTTATCAAAGAAATCCTCTCTACATGGCCTCTATATCAATGCTCAGCCCTATTGGCCCCTCGAGGCATTATAAATTAGATCTCTATGAATATTCAGAAATTTCTTTGAAAATGAGGGAAGTACAACAATAAAAAGTTCCATCTTGTAAATTGGAATCAGGTCAAATGTCCTAAAGATAGGGGTCGACTTGGAATTCATGATCTTGGGCTCATGAACACAACAATGGGTGCAAAAATGATTGTGGAGATTAGTTACAGGTGCATTAACTTGGTGGAATAGTGAAATTAGGAAATAAATATCTATTTGGGCCCATGCATCGATGTTTGGACAGGCTACCCAAAGTTGCAAATGGATCTCCCATTTTCAAAATTTTCTCTATAGCCATTCCACTAATATGAGAAAAGTTAACATGGATCCTTGGGAATGGAAAGTGTATTAACTTATGGGAGGAAAACATTATGGTCAAGGTTTGTCTCTCTTCACGAGCTAAATTGGCTCCATTGAGGGCCTGGTTGGACGAGCAAAGAATATTCACTCTTTTTGACCTCTCCTCCTGGAATATGGAATCTGGACTATGGTTCGATTGGAAACCATTATCACCTTTCGTGCATCTCTCTTCTTTATATCAATCACTAATTCTCAATTTATATGGATGTGCACCCTGGCATTGAAACTGTGTGGATTCTTTGGGTTCGGGATACTCCAAAAATTCATCTAAACAAGGATATATTCCTTGTTGGAAAGTACTATCTCCTTTCATCGCACTAGAATTTTGAAGAATATATGGAGCAATGGTGGGTTGCCAAAAATAAATGCATTTTGCTAGTTATTATCCCATCAAAAAATTGTTACCTATGAAAATAGCAAGAGGCGGGGAATTGTTGGCCCTTATATATGTGTCCTCTGCCTCAGGGATGAGGAATCGATACACCATATTTTTATAGATTGTTTTTACATGAAATAAGCTTGGTCTATGTTCCTTGATGATTTGTTACAAAGGTTCGTATGGCCCTAAAAATGTGCAAATTTCTTTTCCCAATGGTGGAAAAGGTACAAAGAAAGCTTAAAAAAAAATAGTTTCAAAAGAGGTCGGGAAGATTTACCAAAATATATGTGCTAGAGTCTTTGGTTGACTTGTAACATTTTTTTTTAATGATGATAATATGCAGGGAAGGTAATCAAAGACTCAAGCTCTCTCTCTTCTCTCTAACTTTATGCAACACTGCCTCAACTGGCAGGATCAAATCTTGCAAGACTATGAACATGAATGGATGGCCAATATTAAGTTGGGGTTCAATCCTTCATGGTCTTCTAAACAACCACTCCCTCTTCCTAAAGAGGAAATAAGGAAATATGAGAAAGAGTTCAAGGTATGGCTCCCTCAACAACAATCTTATACTCTATTTTATGATGGAGCTTCCAGGTCCAATCCAGGGGAGACAGGTGAGGGTGGGAGTCTCATTGGTCCTGACAAAAATCTAGTCATTTTCTATGCATGGGGATTGGGTAAGGTCTCTAACAACTTCGTGGAGGCCTATGCACTATTAGAAGGAATCAAAATAGTGAAGGAAAGGGGAATTTCCAAGTTCCTTATTCTTGGTGATTCTATGTTAGTGACTATGGCTATTATTAAAGGACATGAGGTCAAGAACAATCTACTCAATGATATTTTGGTTCGTTCCATCTCCCTTTTGTCCAGGTTTGAGGAGTTCTCTATCCTCCATATCAAACAAGAACTTAATCCCATTGTCGAGTAAATGGCCAAGTTAGGAGTGAGGCTTAATGTGGGGGTATTTGTGTCAAATGAAGTGATGGGGTAGCTCCCCATACCATGATTTTCATGCTTGAATTAATGATATGAGACAACTTGCAAGGAAGAGGCATGGGTGATGGTATGCTTAGGTGGATTTATCTTTCCAAGGTGTTTGAACTTAATGCCTAAATTCAATTTATTTTGTGCAAAGGGGGTTTCTTATCCAAGGTGAGTTGGGGCATGAACCACATTCTTTGTTCTGGAGGTTTTGTCTGTCATCACTCTGTTCTCGCACTCTGGTGCTAGTAGCTATTCATTATGGGAGGTGGGTTCCTATTGGCGTAGTCAAACGTTCAATGTTAGATTCAATTTTTCCATTGATCAGGCCCATCCTGGTGTCCAGGTTTTGTTTCTTCATCTTTTTTCTTGTTATTTTATATGCTCCCAACATTTTGGTTTTAATTGTTGAGGATCCCTTTCCGGACTTTGGTTTTGTTAAAATGGGAATTGAGGTTGCTTGCTGGAAGTGTGGAAGATTTGGTTGTCTGTATAGGGTAGGAATGGATCTGTCATGGAGTGAAATTAAGCATATTCTCCATAGACACAAGGAAATGGTAGAATCAAAATGAGAGGTTCTTCTACATGTTTCGAACAATTAAGGATGTAAAAAAATCAATGGAAAATTTATCAAATATGGTTAGGACTCAAGCTCAATGAATTGACAACTTGGAGATAGAATGCCAACACTTGAGGTCCTTGATTCACCCACATTTATTTCTCAGTTTCTATCAATCAAGGATCCAACATGTCTCATCAAGGAGGTGTTTCAGACAAAGAAACGATGGTATTTGATCCAACCCCAATTGAAATGAAAGGAAATTTTGCAACCAATGGAGAACGAGATATACAAGACAATGAATATGTGCAACATTGAATCTTGTTTAGAGTAGTGTTTTTTCTCGACCTTTATATCAAATAATTTAGTAGTCAGTATGTGTGGAAGATTAATAGGAGGATGTATGTATATGTAACTTTGCTAGAAATAGGAAAATCTTCTAGCCTTTAGCCGAATTTTGTAAGAACTTTGGATTTTGTTGTTTAGTCAAGAACAACATCCTTATATTAATATAATCTTTAGTTATCTTTGTGTGTGTGTGTGTGTGTGTGTGTGTGTGTGTGTGTGTGTGTGTGAAGGTGCACCCTAGGAAGAACTACCAAAAGTGGTTATACCTCATCAATGCTCATGCCAAAACTATGCCATTATTTTCCAATACCATCAATTGCTTTCCCCAAACTATGTCCACAAGAGAAAGTGTACCCTAGATAAGTTTCCCAACCTCTGCAACAAGTGCATGGAAACCTTGACAATTGTTCCCAAGAGAGGAGCACTCCATCAAAAACCCTAAATATCCTCCAAATAAACCCCTTCATGTGTGAACAACTAGTAAGTGAAGTAGGTTTCTCAAACTATTGACCTCCAAGTTAATAAAATGGATTAAATTAACCACTAAATAGTTAAATCAACCTCAACATGTATACAAAAAGGTTAATTCTCAAATAAAACCATAGTCCAACCTCCCAATAGTCACCAACTAATTAAATCAACATGAACATGTGTGTTAATGGGCGAGGGGGGAGGGTTGGTGGGTTCACTCCAACAAGAATTTCACCATGCAAACAAGTTACATCTCCTAGCAAATACTATCATGATAACACAATGAAAAAATAGAAGCTCCACCAAAGTTTGAACCTAGGGTGCACCACCAAAGGACTATAACATGATAAAACCTCATCAAACCTTAGGAGAAGGCTTGATCATCAAAAATGTATGTAGTACCCCCCCCAATCGAACTCAAACTTATGAAAAAGTGCATCCACGAGAGTACTAACATCATCAAACACATTCAACCTAGGTGATGTCTAGCAAATGTTACAATGTCGAGTCATATCACCTAGGGAAATCCCACCAAGGATAAGTACATTACCAAAACACATCATCCAACCACATCAACATCATAAGAGAAGGGGACAATAGAATGCAAACCCATCCAATCATAAAGTATGTCCCCATTCCGCATCCGACACAAGAGGACTATGCAGAACATCCCCTCCAAGTGACACAAATAATGCATCACCATTTAGAAGTCACTAGGAAGCTTCAACAACATCATGAAACATCTACCTTCTAACACCATCCTCTGACCCCTTGGGGGGCTAGAACCATCCTCCAAGAACAAGATGTAGCACATACAAGATAAACATATATATTGAAACCACATAATACTAAGAAAGCATACTCCATAATCATCAAGTATGCAACGAAGGGGTGATTAACAATGCAAGCACATATGATAAGACCACCAAACCAACAAGCACACTCATTCAACCAAGGAGAAGTAAGACTCCCCCAATGAAATACCTCCATCAAATGATCTAATGCCATGAAGAGAAGGGACTCTATGAAGATGAATCCCCCAAGTCAAGCCAATGCTTCAAGATACTCGCTGCAAATCTCCATCAATATAATGATAATCACAATGTGAAACCTCAAACAATATGAAGTGTAACACATATAACATGTTGAATTTTGAAGCCAACTCATCTTCTAACTCTTTTGTTACTTTCATATATTCATTTTTTTCCAAATATCAAATCAAATAACTTCACTAAAAAAATACTAATCATAATGTGATAATTAATAAATTTATTTTGATTTCCAAATTAAAAAACAAATATAATTAAACTTCATTTAATACATTCTAATTATACAAAATCTCATTTGGCGTTTTCACTCACCTTTTAAAATCAATTTTTTTATTAAACGAAAAACATAGAATTGCAAACCGACATGTAAGTGATTTAAACGAATTCCACGTTAGGACACTAAATCATTAAATTTAAAAAACCAAGTGTTCGATCAAAACCAATAAAAAATACAAGTTTTACCAAATACCATTTTGGTGGAAGAGTCATTGTCAATGCCCTAAATTTCCGAATATCACGAGACATTCGGGGAAGTTTTGTTTCATTTTTATTCTTTTTAATATTGGAAATCGTTTTTAAATTTTATTTTTTTTCAATTTCAAGACATAAAAAACAAAACAAAACAAAATACTTATTTAATCGAATTATTTCATCCAGAACCAAGTCAACGATTGTAAAAACCTCGCAATTTTCAATCCGACGAGAATTTCCACGCACGTTTTGTTTCTTTTTATTTAATTATTTCCTTCTAATATCCTCATTTTCCATGTTTCTATTTTCATTTTCCATAACATGGAAAACAAAACCCAAGCTGCAAACTTTAACTATAAACATTCAAAATTGTAAACCTATAAACCCTAAAATTTGAAAATGTAACTCTAAAATATCTCATATACTCATATTACACTGAAACCATGTACATGTAAATACAAACTTAATTATTAATATAAAATATTTCATTATAAACTCTAAATTTTGAAAATGTAACGGTAAAATATTTCATATTACCATGAACATGTAAATATAAAATTAATTAATTAATATAAAATATTTCATTTTGTTTATTGATAATTTTATATATGATCATTTTTCAAGTAGTTTGTAAAAGGAAATCAAAAACACTTTCTATTTAAATTTCCAATATTACAATATTTGTGAAAATATATGTTAAATGACAATTGATAAAAATATTACTTTATAAGTATATAAATTAAAAATAATATTAGATTACATTTTTTTTCCACAGAAATTTTTTTACAATTATATTCAAATATAATTATAGTTCTCTTATCGAGAAGTTACATTCTGAAAAAAAAAAAATCCAGAGAAAAGTTCTACCATCTATGTTGTTCATTGCCTTCCTAGCTCTGTCGACCATCAATAGTTTATGCAAAAATTGCTAATATAAGGAGCATGTTCGATAGTCCTGCGAGATTAAAAAAGGGATGAAGAAATCCAAGAAATTGCTTAAAAATTGTGCTCTGCAAAGAAAGATATTAAAAGTCTGAGCAGATCATTGATTCGCAGCAAGCGGTCATCCTAAAATAACCTTAGAACATGGGGGGGGGCTCATTCCCATCTACCCAGAGATTGTAGGTGATGATGCCGACTTTTTCTGGAGTGTTGCCTTTGAGAGTAAGTCGGCTTCCTTGTTGTTTTCTCGATAGGTATGTATGAAGATGAACTTGCTGAAAGTTGATTGAAGCTACCTGATCCTATCCTTCTAGCCCAAGAGAGCAGTAACATGTAGCTTGCCCTTGTTTTTCATCCATTCTATGACTATATGGGAATCTCCATACAGAAGAAGTGTATCGATATTTAGTCTAGAAGCCAGGTGGAGAGTGGCCTAGGCACCCAATAATTCTGCCATGGTGTTGGTGCCTTGGCTGTAGTTAAAAGTCCATCTGCAATGAGATACAAATCAATCCCCCTGCACCACTCTGCATGCCATTTGTCTGAACCACTCCCTCGAACCAGCCTGTGGGAGTCTCCTCTGAAGTGAGAATCTTGAGCTTGGTCTTTTTGGTCTCTTTTCTTAGGTGGATAGTTGTCTAGGAATTGTACAAACCAATCGATTTAAATGCCACTGTGTTGGTTGATGGAGTCCTATTTTTAAAAATATTTTTGTTTCTTTCAAGCCACATGAACCAACAAACCATAGGAGGGAGATTTAGTGAGTGGAGAGCCTTTTTTGACCAGCTTTCGTAGCAGGCTTCTAATGAGAGCCCATCCTAGGTAGTGTTTAATTTGAGATCGACAGAGATAATATTAGATTACATGTAAAAACTAAAATGCAATACATTAATATTACAAGAATAGAAAATGATGCTACCATAAAAACTATTTCAATGAATGGAGGATTGTTGTCAACCCTATTGTGAGGTGCACCCAACCACCCATTTGTGACTTGAGATTTAGGACATAATTGCTACAAGGTCAACAATGGAAAAACATTCAGTGCGTGTCCATTGCATGACAAGCCTTTTATGTTTGGGTTAGCCTTTATTTCAACGTTAATGCTAAGAATGAAGAAGGGCATTGGAGATGGAAAACGACGTGCTCCTAACTCATGATACCCATGATGCAAGGGGGGTTGTCCTAATATTCAAGGAATGAAAAGAGGTAGGAAACGACATGCTAAGTTTTTAAGCTTACACCATTATCTACAAATAATTATTATCATAGAAAACTACATTGCCAATCTAAAAAAATCTAACTACTAAAGTTTTATGAAAAATAATATCATTCCCCACTTTCCACATCAAGAATACAATTTATAACTTAACAGTTAAATGAAATTCAATAGATAAAGGTAATCATTTCCAAATAAAAAATAAATTTTATAAACTATCAAGCTTCCACTTAGAATAAATTCAATAGCGTAAGGTAATGGTGTCTCCTAGAAGGGAAGTTTTCCTGGAAATAGGATCAAAGAAATATGAACACAAAATGCCCTCACCAATTCCCAAACATATTTGGTGAAGAGTAGAACTAGAAGATGTATTCAAGTGATTATAAACTGATAAATAACTAGTGTTTTGGACTTGGAATTCCCAAATGGATAATATAATGGCTAATAGGCAAGCCTCCTATGAGGAGGGATTAGGAAAAACACATTGTCTTTGTCTCCAAATGAGGAGGGATTAGGAAAAACACACGTTCTTTGTCTCCAAATGAGATTTCTAAATAGTTGCCTAAAATGACAAGTAGTTTATTTAAACTTTATCTTATAGGCTTTGTTCAGAAAACCATTTTACACTCTCTTTTAGGAAAAATAATACTAACCATCAAATAACTTATTACCTTATAGATTTCATTACCAATCTTTCCACCAATTCTTGAGACACTGGACATTGTTATTGAAAAAAAGAAAATTCGATACTAGACATTTAACTTTATCCAACACAAATTTATCAATTTTACTCAATCAAAATTTCTCATTTTTATCTTTGGTCATGGTATCTCATCTTTAAAAACAATATCAATACAATATGGAATAATCTTAATTCTTATCTTTCAATGTTTTATCTTTGGTCATGGTATCCTATCTTTGTCAACAATATCAATACAATATGGAATAATCTTAATTATTATATTTCAATGTTAAAAATCAATGTTAAAAATCAAGAATTTTAGACAACAATTCATTATCTTCTCACAAAATAAGTGACAAATAAAATAAATACTCACTAAGAGGCATTAAACTAAAAATGATCACCCTTCCACTTTAGGAGTGGCTTATGATATGTAGAAGCTTTGAATTACACATACACCTTTAAATTTAACTTGGATAAGGTAAAAATAAGATCTTAAAAGTTTAGCCATGGCAAAATATATCTACCAAATGTTCATTAAAAATTATCCAACTATAAATTTTCAACCTTTCACCTTAAGAATGGTTTAATAATCTTTAAGTTTCGTTTTGAATAGAAGATTTTATCCAAAGGCCAACAATTATTTCCATTAGAGTCTCCTGGAATAATACTATCCCTTTTCCAAACACAATGGAATCAAATAACTTAATACCTTATTCACCATAACATAAAAGGTTAGGACAAGTGGATAGCCTTACATTTAGATTTCATTTATCAATGAAGAGATATGTTAAAGCATATAACGTGTAATCAACTCTAGCCTTTAGAACTTCATTGGATATACTTTGTTTATTCCACACTCGTAATTTCGAAGCTTTTGTAAGATATGTTCAATCACTAAACAAATCCCGCACTCGCTTGTAATTTCCAAACTTTTTGTAAGAGATGTTTAATCACATAATGGATCTCCTAACTTTTTGTAATCGACATTAGTCTCCAACCTTGGTTATGAACTTTATTTTTTACTTTGTTTAAACACCATTTCACTTGTAATTAATTCAAGGTCTCCTACCTTGGAGATAAACTTTATTTTATAATTTTTCTTAAGTTATAAAAAAATTATTTCTTAATTAATTGTTATAAGTATTGTATTATAAACTTTCTTTGAAAAAAAAATATGGTATTATAACTTTTAAGTAGTTTGGTAAATTGGTCAAGAAAGTATTTAATCTTAGTGATTAATATTATTATTTTAATTTCATTCATCTGACATTTAAGTGGTTGTAATTGAAAATATTACAAATCTACACATAATTTAAATAATGCAACTAATTACATGATTTATAGGCTATTTAAATCCCACTAATCAAAGTAAATTTTTTAGTTGACTATTCCTAGGAATGTGCAATATATTCTTTGATACTCACATTAGTCATACTAAGAAAGCTTTGATACTCTTGCGGTCCCTATAAATCTATAAAATCGCTACTTTATAGCTCATAAATGCCTAAGGACATCTTGAAACAACAAAGTCATTATATATAGACCAACTTGAGCCTCCCATCTCACAAACACTTAGTCTTTTGGCCTTCTTTGAGGTCTAATTAGGCACATGGATGCCCATGTTTTAATGAGGAGCATTCACATGGGAATTAATTTAGATTGGAGGTTCAATTATTCTTATAAATAGAAGTCGTTGCTCATCATTAAGAAGAAGGAATACTTGGTAGGGCTATGGTGGAGAAATATAACTGAAGAGTGAGGAATCCATTGCTCCTATTCACCTATTTTGTGTTTTCTTACCCTCTTGTTGTTCATTTGTCCTCCAAAGTGATCATTCACAATGGGTGATATTGTCCAACTTCATCAAACTTGATTGAGATTGATTCTAAATGGGGAGGTTAAAAGGACTCATCCAAGGAAAATATTGGATCTCACCTACTGCAAGCTCTCTCCCTAAGTGATATATTGTATGTTTTATTTTATTTTCTGTTAAAATAAATCATTTGTTACTCATTTCTCCCGAAATTGTGTTTGAATGTTATTTAAAAAATTGAATCCATTATTTGATGCTTTTGTAGTATCATGTATTCTTGAGAATAATGTAGTTGCTTATTTTATTTAATTGCCCCTTACTTTTCGTTGCCTATTCCTAGCTCTAACAACCAATGAAGAGAGGGTTTTTAACATTCAAAAGAATGAAAAACCACATAACCACTCGTTATTGACCATACTAAAAAGATGAAAAAATCACCCAAAACATGAAAACCCCCATAATAACTCGTTATTGACCAGATTTTAAAAAGATTAAAACAAAGTCATACCTAGACATCATAAATATTCTATGGTATCATATGATCCACACACATTTTCAAGGACACCCTATGCTCTTCCTTTGTGTCTTAAAATTGAAGACAATATTATACTACACCACAAAATCCTTTTCAATGTTGATATTCCCCCCTTAATAATTTTGAATGTCAAGATATGTAATGTCCCCTTCCCATTGATCATGACGAAGGATGGCTTAATAGACAATACAACTCCTGTAGTCTATAGTCATCAAGAACAAGGGAGTCAAGGAGGTTTATTTGGTTAAAAGAATGACAAATCCTAAATTGATATTAAATAAAACTAAATAATTATATTTAAATGAAATTGGAGGGAAAATAAAGTGAGCATTTGATTTGGTCAAAAAAAAAGGGAAAGATCTAGAAGGCCCAAAGGAAGGATAAATAGAGGGGTATACCTTCTCTTTGCCATTATGACTTGATCTTTCATTTTGGAGTGCTCTTGGAGCCATTATTTCGTTTGGGTTTAGCAAAACCCTTCCACTACTATAGTTTGGTTTCGGTGGTGCAATATCCACCCTAGCTAGACAAGAGGGGAGTCCACCTAGGATTTCCATTGGAGCTTTAGTTTGAGGTTTATGTTTAGTTGGAGGTTTTCGCAGAAAGTTTGCAAAGATTTTATGGAAGAGGTTGATCCATAATTTTGTAGGTGATAGGAGGGTTTCAAAGAAACCGTGGTTGAGGGAATCCTCGCGGTTTGAATACAAGGTGTCCTGTGAGGCCCTATTAGACGTACAATAATCATCCCACGAGGACCTCTACGATCGAGGTTGTAGTAGGTCATTTGGATTGGATACATGGGGGTTACAGGAGGGTTTGGAAGGTTTCTCAGAGACCGGACACTACTAGAGAATATCATTGTAGGGCTTGGAGAGCCTTGAAGCAGTGGACATCATAGATTGGCATCATTCTAGGATTTCTTTGTATTATTTTTGTTAGTAGATTTTGTAGTTGCTTTGCAACCATTAGACCTGTGTGATTATGAGTATTGTGCAATTGTTATTACAACCATTATATATCTTTGTATTGTTGATATTTTTGGGGGCTTACACCATAATAAGATGCCATGGTTATTTTCTCTAATTTATGTGTAATGGATGCATGCAACTTTGTTTGACAATATTCCCATATGAGGAAACTATTTGTAAGAAGTTAAAAGTAGCTTCAATGCAAAGTTTTGACACATTTACATAAGGAGAAATATTTTTTTTGGATAAGTAAACATAATATTCCCACCTATCCTAGTTGGGGACATTACAGTGGTATCAGAGCTGGTGATTCTTCCATCCTGTAACTGCATTGATTCTTAGGAGGAAAGGGCGTGGAGGACATCCCATTAAAAATTCATAAGAGAGAGAAATATAAACCATCCAAACATAGTCAAAAGGAGAAGAAGTAGTTGTTGGAATATTGAGAGGGGGGTGAATAAATATTACACGGTAATTATTACTTTCTTTTACCACAACTTCTTTTTATTCAAAATATATTATTTACCAACAGGTATTCATGAAATTCACAATACATAGAGATTTAATGTGGAAACCCAAATGGGAGAAAACCACACAAACTTTCTTTATATAAAAATTTGTAAGAACCAACTTATAACAGACACCGATCTGCAATAATCTTTGCAGGAATCAACCTGGGACACCAATCCCCTTGCTAAGAACCAACTCATATAATGGGAACCAACCCATAGATTTATTTTTCACAGGAACCAACCTGTAGGATACACCAATTTCCTTCCTTGCTCCACCCTGCCACCCTGAAAAAATTGTAAGTCATAGCTTGCTTCAGAATACCTCTCCAACATGCTTCATTCTCTGTATCATCAAACCTCAAATATTTATCGCCTCTATTCTTTTGTTGCAAACATAAATTCCTCACTTATTCACACTTCACACATCACACACACTTCCACACTTTCAAAAACATATTCAGGAACTTTATTATACAACTCATGTACATAGGGATTTTTCCAAAAAAAAAATTCATGGGGGTCAACTCCAACTTCCTCAAAATCATGATTCAAAGATACTTCAAATCGGGCTACAAGACCCTCCATGAAATCTGATCTCTGCATGCGATCTAGTTCACTAGTCCTTGAAACTCATATGTTGTACGATATAGATCTCGATTCATTCTCCTCCATTGATTTGTGATTGTATTTGTTGGGACCACCGAGCCTATCAAAGTCATTGATTTGATCGGAGGGTCTATCTCCACCGTTCATCACCGTCACTTAACATCATTGTCACCAAATTTTCTCTTGGTCCTTAGCCCAATGATATATTATTCCTCGATGATATTCTCAACTCTCATATGATGGTACTAACACTCCATAGGAACATGTTCTATGCCATGATGCTTATCACATCATTATCGATGTTTTCTTCTGAAAGAAAATACATGACTTCAGTTGTTCTAATATGACGATATTGGACCCCATATTAAACCTTCGCTCCAAATAGTGTGTTTCCATGAGTCTTCTCTCGAAACCTTTGATCTGGACTCCGTTGATTTAATATCCACCATGGGTTATTTTACTCTAACCATTGGTTTCTAGGTTGTTGTTGTCGGCACGTTGATTGAGGTTGTGGTGGAATATTCTTCAATAACCTTTGTATCGTACTACTAATGTTTCTCTGGGTTGAGTCACTCCTCTATTTATACTTTGAACACTAAACAACCTCTAGCGTTGATTATTTATGATCGACAATCACCAATGGATCATACTTCGTCGTTGATCTGTCATAATCATCGATTCAATTCCATGTCGTCACTCCAAGTTACCTGGTGGTTAACACTTGTCTTCTTCATTTCTATGTTAATTGATCAAGTGGGACCCACATAAATCTACAATTGTCATCGCATATTGTTTCACACCGACCAACGATCCAGATTTCTCCTCTAATCCATTTTGTCAGAGTGCCTCCACTGCATTCAACTAATCTACTTCGATCAAAGCCTCTCCAATGGATGATCCATATCTCCTTGTTGCAGCTCCAATAGATCAACGGTTCTTATTGATTAGGAGTTTATGTGCAACCTTGTACTCAAACACTTTTATGGCTTGCACATCGATACCGATATGCTGCATGATGTGTTGTCTTGTCTTCCTGACATGGCCTCATCCTTTCTTCTTTCATGGCCCTGACATAAAAGTTAACATCATGCTAACATCATCACAACTTACAACTCTTCTTCATACACTTTGTTGACTTTGCGCTCTGACACATGGCCTCATCCTTTCTGCTTTCGTGGCTTTGACATGGAAGTTGATGTGGCATATGAGCTCACTCACACTCAGTTAGAGTCTCTGGTTGGAATCCCAATGCATTCTTACGTTCAAACACTCTAATGTAAGAGCATCGAGGAATATTCCTTTTCGATACCATCATATCAGAGTGAAAATTACTCTGTCAACGTTCCTCCATGATAGATATGGATTTTATAGATCAACAATTCATATTAATTCTCTATTGTTTCGATAGATCAACGATCCATATTGATTTAGAGATTCTTTCGTCAGATTTTCTCATGATGATTTGAGCTAAATACTTTGAAAAATCAAACTCTAAAAGTCTTTCCCATTGCATCAGATTATGAATTTAGGATTGCTTCTGGCCATGGATCTTATTAGATTTGGATCTAAGATTTAATCTCAACCATCCATTATTAACATACAAACAAAAATTCTAGCACTAAAAGTTAGCTCCTTTCACACGGTTCCATGGCTCTTTTGTTTAAATTCAAGCTAAGAGATTTCATTTGTTCATTGTAAACTCGTTGAATTTAATTTCCATGGTGCATGCGGGATATTGTCTTTCACCTTTTCTTTGTTATCTTCACATATGTATCATTAATCTTGTTGAATGATCAACAATCAACTACTTATGCTTTCTTTGTTCACAGACCCTTCGCCACAACTTCCTTTAATCCTCTGCAACCTGGTCATCGAGCACCTTGGTCGAAATTTATTCATCACACACACACACACACACACACACACACACATATATGTGCAAGGAACTTATTGAATTGCTTTGTCTGGTTTGATTTTGTTTACAGGTTTCGATTCTTGGACCTTTTTGTAGGGTAAATGAACCTTGTAGGAGTTACCTCCCTTAGGATCTTCCTAGACCTAAGATATAATAGAGATGTAAGCAACAAATTATCCTAGATATAAATTATACATGAAAATAATTTATGAGTTGATGAAATGAAAGGTTTACCCGATGATCTGACGGTTGTCCCTGCACACTCCTTAGTTGTGGGCTTCCTCAAAGATTCCATTCGCTCTTACCAACATGGATATGCACACAAAGAGACACAAAGAAACCCTTCACAAGATCAAATGAATCATGTATAAATGGATAATAGATCTATTGATATAACATAAGAATATCAATTCCCTACAAGTATTATAACAATTACATACAATAAAGTAAGGAGGAAAATCTTGTAGATCTTCTATTAATGGACAAATGGCTTACAAATTACAATCAAGGAAGTTGATGTAGTCCTTTCCTAAGTTCCTTGCCCAAACTCTGTAATCAAACCGCCAATATAAGTTTTCTTTCTCCTTTCTCTCCCCTCTTTTCCCATGAGAAACCCTCAATATATAGTATAATAGAGATAAGATCAAAGGTTAATCTAGATAGGATCTAGATGCCCAAGATAACACGCTTCTCAAGTTCGAACCACGAAAAATATGAGGTTTAATCTCATCTCATTGAAACTAATCCTAAATAGAGAGTAACAAACCTGGTCACGCCTTGTATTCTTGCAGGGAGCAACCAATCACTCTTTGAAAGAGGACAAGGAGTGACCAACAATAATTGGTCATAGGATGTAAAAGGACAACCAACGACTAGGAAAAAAGGTACTACATACTCAGGGGAAAAGTGGTATAATTCAGTGTTTCAAACTGCTAACCTCTAGATGATGCCCATCAGGTGATCAGGTGGAAAATAAATTTATAACAAATTCCCCCTAAAGTGTGAGTTTAGAAGAGGTGTCTGAGGGCTGAAATACTTTACAAACAAAATCACTGAGCTTTGGATGAAGGAACCTGGAAATAAAATATCATCGATATCGCATAATAATAACATCCCCGAGGTAGACATACCCGTGCTTGGTAAAAAAAACTAAGCATAGCCGCAAAAATATTACACTGCAGATCCATGCATGACACAAAAAATTGGATCATGGCCACAAAATAATACACTTTGGATCCATGTCACAAGTGAAAACATAGCCATGACCAAATACAAATGTGGATCTATGTCACGATATACAAATTCGTGAGATGACTCGATGCTCGAGGGATCTCTGAAGTACTCATGAATAACTCCATCACAACTTGGGAGGGAAATCCATCAAGGAATGTGGTGATCCCAACCCAAGGTATTGTTCCCAAATCCCAATGTTATGAATCTAAAACATGTGAATAAATGAGTTGAGGTCGAGCATGGTAAAAACCATCTGATTAATGGTCATTGATGTATACCATTAACATATGTGAGTGAACCCATCAATGATGATTATGGATTCCATGATACCTAGTACAATATAGCAGGTGTGAATAAATGAGTTGAAGTCGAACACTCGTAGATTCATTCAACATGAGTCAATGATGTAAACCCACTGTCTAAATGCAAGGAAATATGCCACTGATGTCTACGAATCCCAGGGTACTAACTAGTTTCTAGATTTCAATATAGGATAATGATCTAGAGTCGACATGATGAAATCCGTCAAATGAGGGCCTTGATATATCCCCCATCAATCAACATGAAACATATAAAGGTAGATGGTATGAAGAGTGTAATGGTAGAGCACAATTGATGCAGGGATGGCCGAGATGAATGGGATAAAGAACTGAAAATGGTCGACACAAGCTAACTTCCCTTGAAAAAAAAAAATGACAAATAACTTGACTTGGCAGCATTTACTCGTTAATGACCAAAACAATTGCCATATATAATAGGAAGAGTAACCAATTGGTGGAGTCCAAGAACTCATGGAGATGGTAATGAATCAGAGACAATGGTAACCCAATTGTTGGACATAGACCTAATCGTTGGCCTTGATGTATCCCCCATCAATCAACATGAAACACATAAAGTTAGATGGTGTGAAGAGTGTAACAGTAGAGCATAACTGACACAGGGATGACCACGATGAATGCGCTAAAGGACTGAAAATAGTCGACACGGGATAACTTCCCTTGAACAAAACAACACAAAAAATAACTTGACTTGGCAACATAGACTTGATAATGACCAAAACACTTTCCATAGATGACTGGAAGAGTAACCAGTCGGCAGATTCTGAGAACTCATGGAGATGGTAACAAATTAGAGACAATGGATAACCCAATTGTTGGACATATACACAAAACAAGTGCATTGTCAAGGGTGACTTAATGAATAACTACCATTTGTGAGGATGACTAGATGTAAAAGGCCCCACTCTTTTTCTTTATTTCATGTTTGAAACGAGCGTGAAAGAAAATAAAAGTGTGCTCGATAGTCTCACCCGTGGATTAATTCTCGAGCCCGGGGCGGAGAATGGTGCTCAACGGTCTTTTCGATATTTAAGGAGTCTAGAAAGATCTGAAAGAAAAATCCATAAATAATCTTGTGGATTTAACGAGCCCAAGAAAGAAAATGCTCGAGTTTGTCATTTCATATTTAGGGAGTCTGAAAAGAAAAAAAAAACCTGGGCCAAGCCCACACTTGGTTTTGGGGCGATGCCTGACATCGCCCCTACCCTTTATATTTATGCAACTCTCTCTCT
>ML787259.1:280171-295498 GCA_009831015.1 Picea engelmannii
AAAACCTAAAATAACAACTTTAATACAAAATTAAAAAAAAACAAAATTATATATATATGCAGTTTTGAACGGGAATAATACTTCTCTGCGATTTTGAAGGAGATATTTTATTTCTAACATTATATATATGTGGTTTTGAACGAGAATAATACTTCTCTTTGGTTTTTACCTTCTTTTACCAGAATAATCTCTGTAGTTTCTCTGCGATTTTTGGAAATTATGTTTTGCTTCTTCAACCGGTTGAGCAATTGGCCACGTGAAATGAGGTGAGTCACTTTTTACTTTGATTCAATTTTAATTTTAAATATATTTATAATCTATTAACGTGTGAATATATATATATATATATATATATATATAAGTAAAATTTGATTTGAGAGATAATAATTAATATCATTATTATCAATTAAAAAAAATATTTTCCATTTTTAAAGTCAATCCAAAATAATATTTGTTACATTTTTTCTCTTGTTTTCAATATGAGCACTCCACCACCTATTCCAAAAACTCAGCCTAACAGGGGGAGGCCCCCCAAAATCACCCTAGAGATCCTTTACGATTATATAGAATTAGTAGAAAAAAGGAGAGAGATGCCAAAATCCAAATAGAGTTAGAATCATTAGAAAAAAACAGTGAAGAAAGAGACGTAAAAATCTAAATAGAGTTGGAGGCAATGATTGATAAAAGAAAATTAGACTCTTCAAAGATACCATTCAAACTCAAATAGAGGATAGATTCTTAGGGTTCAAGAGTGAATTACAGACAATGAAGGATATGATTCAAGAAATGGAAAAACATAAACAATCAATCCAAGAAGGAGAGGTTGAAGAAAATCACAACATGAGAGATAGGATTAAAGAGCTAGAAGAAAAACTAACCAACAATTTGACCCTCAATAATATGGAAAAAAAATGGATATCAAACCCATCAAAGAGGAAATGAATGAGTTAATCGAACTGGACCATGAGCATAACAAAAGAGCCTTGAACCTCATAATTTTTGGTATAAAAGAACAAGAAGAGGAGGATACACTAGCAATAGTAAAAGAAGAATTAAATAATAAATCACAAATTGATACAAATTACCTCATAGAAGCAAAGAGGCCAGGAAAAATAATTGATCACAAAGATAGGTTGATATGTGTCAAAGTAAGTTGTAATGACCATAAATATATCATACTTAGTAAATCTCTGAGCTTAAAAGGGTCAAGAATATTTATAAATGAAGACCTCATTCCCAAAGACCAAGCTGAATTAAGGAAGGAAGTTCAAAAGGTAAAATAAGCCAAGAAAGAAGGAAAATGGGAAATAATTATAAATCAAAAAACTATTGTTAGGGATAGAGACCAGAAATATAATAATAAATAGGAATTTGGGACACTCGGGGTTCTTTTTTGGAACTGTCGTGGATTTCCATGGCGCAAAGGTCTTATGATAAGTTGGATCCCGAGTGATATTGATATTATTTTTCTAGTTGAAACTTGGGAGCATGAGGAGTCTAAGGTCCCTAACATAGAAGGATTTGTCTTATGGTTGACATGGAACAAAAAATCTCATCGTAGAGGGATAGGAGGCATAGCTTGTTATATTAGAAAGAGAATTTATCCTCACATTCAACTTCATAATATTGACCCTCTCAATCAATACATTTGGATAGAAATTTCAGACATCAATGCTAAGAAGATGTATATACAAATTTGCTATTTTTCACTTATTAATTCTACTTTTTATAAGAAAAAAAAATCTAGATAACAATTGTCCCTATAATAATTTAGAACAAGATATTTATAGTTTGAAAAATCAAGGCAATATCCTCCTGCTAGGAGACTTTAATGCTAGGAATGAAACTAAACAAGCTACTCTTTTAAGTACTGATTCCAACCATAATCCTTTATGGTTAGATGAGGACCTTGTTTTATCTAATAGCTACAAAAGAAGCTCTGAAGACCTAATTGAGAATTTGTTTGGTACTGAGTTGGTCAAGCTCTGTAGCTCTCAAGACCTAATAATTTTCAATGGAGTAATGAAGTGGCCAAACTCCAACTAGATGACTTGTATTCATGGCCTAGGTAGTAGTGTTGTAGATTATGTGATATATGATATCCATGTTTCCAAACAAATAGCAACTTTTGACCTTTTAAATGACCATGAGCCCAACTTTGATCATAAACCTTTAACCCTAACTCTAAACTTTTGCATGCACAGGAGCGCCATTGAATATAATTCTGATAATCAAAGGAATTTGTGCTTTGAAAAAAGTAAAGTTGACCTTTTCTAAAAGGATTTAAATAGTAAATTAAATATCCTAACTTATAAGGACAACATTGAAGAACTCTATCATAATTTTACAACTACCCTTTCCACTTCTACTAACAAGTTCTCTTTCGAGGTGTCCTATAAAATTAATAATAGAACGACCAACCCTTGGTATGATAAAGAATGTAAAATTTCTAGGAAATCCATTGGGGATGCTTCTAATGAGTCCTTAAAACTCGATAAGATCAATACATACAAAGCCCTAATTAAAAGGAAAAAAAGGCACTATATTAATAAAAGGCAAGAGAAACTTTCACAACTATATAAGTTGGATCCTAAGAAGTTATGGAGCCAAATTCTAAACCACAATACTAAAGAAAATAATAGGATTCCCTTAAGGGACTGGAATTCCTACCTTAAAAGTCTTTATGAGTTCCCTAATTCCATGGACATCATTCCTATTATCCTTACAAAGGAAGAAGTTTTTTCTTTAGATGACATAGAGTTTGTGGTTAAGAGGATTGCAAGTGGGAAATCTAAGGACATTGAAGTCTACCAAGTTGAAAATTTTAAAATTGGAGGGCCTGTCCTTATCCCTCACATATACAAGCTCTTCAATTTAGTAGTCAAGAAGGGCTTCCCTAAACCTTGGAGGAAAAGCCTCATTGTTCCTATTTTTAAAAATGGGGATATAAACATTCCCTCTAATTATAGGACCATTATGATTAGCCCAATTTTAGCCAAGCTTTATGAAATTATTTTGGAAAAGAAGATTAGCCTTTGGCTAGAAAGTCACGGTTTTAATATCCCTCGATAAAGCCCCAGTTGTAATTTTGAATTGTAATTATATTTATAGGCTGGTGAGCCAAGTATATATAAGATGGTGGGATTATGTGTTTATTAGGCCAGTGAGCCTAGGTGTTAAAATCCATGAGCTTGTTTTTGTATATGTAATTATGCAGAACATTAATAAACATTAACCATCACTGCATGCAGACCGACCACGAAGAAAGAGTGACGGGGGACTAAGCTTCCACAAAATGGGTAAGGGAAAGGGGGATGAAAGGTTGGAAAAGAGGCTAAGCTTGAGGGATTAAGTCCTTGAGATAATAATTTATTATTATTCCAAAGTGGTGTGAAAGGTATATTTTTATCCTAAGTTCCTGGAAAAAGGAACACATACTTGATGGAGTGCATGCAGCTTCATGGGAGACATATGTCATCCCAAGCACATTCAATTTAAACCAAGAATTGAACCATGATGGGGGTTCATCCTCCATTCTTGCGTCCATTTTCTAAACTGTGTGGTCTCTACGTCTGATCTCTGCATACCTCACGTAGATCTGAAACCCGAAACTGTGAGGCCAACCCGTGATGTTTTTCTGAGAAGCTGACGCATCCTCTGTCTGAACCGTTAGAGTCTATGTTTGACCTCTACATTGATTCCTTGTCATGCAACTCTAAAAATCAGTGGCAAACCCGTGGACTAAGTTGTGTCTCCTGTGTGTCCTGTGAACCTAGCTTATCTGCCCTTGCAGAGCCAATTTCGTACCTGAACTGTTCTTGGGTTGCAACCTTTTGTTTTTCCTAAGTGGTGTTGACTAGTTACCATTGTTTTCACCTGTACCTTGTTGGAACTGAGTTGAATGTGGCTGAAGAACCGGGTTTTCAGGCCCGTGGTTGAAGAGGCAGGTTGTCAGGCCTGTGAGAAGCTCTCTCCAGGTGAGAGAGTCTACTGGGAAGTGATTTTCTCCCAAAGAGATTCCAGCACCAGCTACGGAGCTCTGAGAATTCCTGATTCGGCCTAATTCCGAAACCTAGAGAGGGAGGTGAAGCACCGATGGACTGTGTGTTAAGAACCAAATATCAATATAGCATAGAAAAACCTCAGAATAAGTACTCAACGTCTTGAAAAAGAGATAAATTCAAATAATAATCCTCTTCGAGGGGGAAACCTCCTTATGCCCATATAAATGTACAATTACAAGATGATTCAAAATGAAAATCTCTCCTTGGTATATATAGGAGACTAGGAGGTATAATTACAACTAATGGCCTAAAGCCAACATAAATAAAATAACATTACTAATATAATATGCTCCAATTAAGGGGTAATGAGCCACTATTTAGGGCTTAACGTGCCCCTCCCCTTAAGACAAGTGTTGTTTGCAATGCTTGAGTAACTCTGGATGCTTCTGTATAAAAAAACTCATCTTCCCAAGTGGAATCTTCAGCTGGTAGTTTCCTCCATTTAATGAGATACTCTGAAATGGATCTATTCCTCAACTGGAAATTTCTTGTGTCACTGATGGCTTTAGGCTCCAATATGATTTTTCCTTCCTCTTCAAGTTATGGAAATATAGTTTGAACTAGGATCTTGTCACCTATAACCTTCTTTAAGCATGAAACATGGAAAACTGGGTGTACTCGTGAAGATGCAGGCAACTCCAATTTGTATGCCATAGTACCAATGTTTTGCAACACCTTATAAGGGCCATAGTACTTTGGTGATAATTTATTATCCTTCTTGGCTTGCTTGAGGAACATCTGTTTGTATGGTTGTAGTCTTAAAAACACCCAATCCCCTACTTCAAAACTTCTTTCACTATGTTGTTGATCTTCTTGTTGTTTCATACGATTCTGTGCCATGGTTAGGTTGTCCTTTAATATTTGGAGAACTTGTTGTTGATGCTCAATGTTATCTTCCACTCCTTGAACCTTAGATTTTTGTTTTAGAGAAGAAGTGATGGAAGGAGGGTGGTATCCATAGAGTGCCATAAATGGTGTCATTTTTGTTGCAGTATGAAAGGAAGTTTTTATACCACCACTCTGCCAAGGGTAACCATTTGAACCATTGTGTTTGTTTATCAGAGACAAAGAAACGAAGGTAGCCTTCAAGACATTTGTTCACTATCTCGGTTTGTCCATCAGATTGAGGATGATAGGATGAGCTATGAGCCAATTGAGTACCCAAACAAGAAAATAATTCTATCCAAAAATATCCAGTGAAGATGGGATCTCTATCACTTACAATAATCTTTGGGCTGCCATGTAGCTTTTGAAATGTCTCCATGAATCCAGTGGCAACTGTACTGGCTTTGAAGGGATGAGAGAGTGCACAAAAGTGTGCATACTTGGTCAGTCTATCAACAATCACCATGATGACACTCTTTCCTTCAAACTTCGGTAACCCTATGATAAAATCCATGGAAACCTCCTCCCATCACTAACTTGGGATAACTAATGGTTGTAAAAGACCTGGGGTCTTAATCGTTTCCACCTTATTTTGTTGGCAAACCAAACATTATGCCACAAACCTTTGAACATTAGTTTTAATGACATCCCAAAAAAATTCCTTCTTGACCCTATGGTAGGTTTTCAAAAATCCCGAGTGCCCTCCTACTAGAGAGGTGTGCAATTCCAATAGTACCTTTTGTTTGAGTTGGGAGTTCTTACATAAATATAAGCAATATTTGTACCATAGTGAATCATTTTTCCATGTAAATGTATCTGATGCACTGGAACCCTGCTGCAACCTTTGAATGAGAGTCCACACTTTTTCGTCATTCTTCCATTCATCCCTTGCTTCTATTATCCAACCAAGTTGGATGATAGAGATAGCATAGAGAAAGGCCTCAACATCTTCATCCTTTCTTGAGAGTGCATCTGCCACAACATTTTGCTTCCCTTTTTTATAGACGATTTCAAAATCATAACCCAATATCTTGGTTACCCGTTTTTGTTGTTCTTCTGAAGACAATATTTGTTCCAAGAAGTATTTAAGACTATCATGATCTGTTTTGACCTTGAAGTGCCTAGCTATTAGGTAAGGACACAATTTCTTCAATGCATGTAGTATTGCCATCATTTCCGTCTCATAAATGGGTTTGTGTAAGTCCTTTCCCTTGAGTGGTCAACTTTCAAACGCCAAGGGTCTTCCTTCTTGCATTAGGACAACAATTCCACTTCCCGAGGCATCACATTCCACAATAAAGGTTTTTGTGAAGTCTGGAGTGGTCAAGACATGAGATTTGCACATCACCTCTTTAAGTTGTTCAAAAGCTTTAGTTGCCTCTAGAGTCCATGAAAATGCATCCTTCTTAGTTAGTGTCGTTAAAGGTGTTGCTATTCTTCCATAGTGCTAAACAAACTTGCGGTAGCAACCTATTGAACCCAAAAATTCTCTAAGATTCTTCAATGTTTTGGGAATCGTCCAGTCCATCATGGCCTTAATCTTGTTAGGGTCTACCTTGACACCTTCATGAGATACAATATGACCCAAATAATCTACCTCCTTCACTCTAAAGAAACATTTGGATGGTTTGGCATATAGTTGTTGCTCCTTTAGTAGTTGTAGAACCTTTTCAACATGTCGCACATGATCCTCCCAAGACTTTCTATAGATTAGTTTATCATCAAAAAATACTAACACAAATTTTCGAAGGAAGGGCTTGAAAATGGAATTCATCAATCCTTGGAATGTGGAAGGTGCATTTGTAAGGCAAAAAGGCATGAAAAAAAATTCATAATGGCCTTCATGAGTTCAAAATGATGTTTTTGGGATATCTTCTTCCTTCATTCTAATCTGGTGATACCCTGAACGAAGATCCAACTTTGTGAAATAGATTGCTCCATGTAGTTCATCTAACAATTCATCAATGACGGGAATAGGAAGCTTATCTTTAATGGTGATCTTGTTGAGCTCTCTATAATCTGGACACATATTCCATGAGACATCTTTCTTGAATACCATTACCACTTATGCAGAGTAAGAACTTTGGCTAGGTCTAATAATGCCAACCTCTAACATTTCTTCAACCATGCGCTCAATTTCACTCTTCTGGGCATAAGGGTATCTCTATGGCCTGAAGTTAGGAGGAACACCCCCAGGAATTAGGTGAATATCATGATCATGATTTCGAGTGGGTGGAAGACCTTTGGGAATATATTCAAATACTTTGGAATGCTTATCAATGATCCCTTGGAGATCTAGAGGAATAGATGGCTTATATGTTTGAACATCTAGTGAGCATAGTTGTGCAATAACACCTTGATGCCCCTTTTTCAATAATTTTTTCATGCCATTAGAGCTTATCTGTAATGTCCCTCTCCAAATAGAAGCTCCAGAGAGGAGGCTTAATGGTCTAAACTGCCCCGTTAGACTATAGCCAGGGCCAAAGAGGGGTAAACAGGGTTACTAGAGGTCACTCCAGTCGCAAGTGTTATATTCGGAAAGTGACATTGAACTAAAAAGGGTTAAAAGTGCTTTTAAGTCATTATGAGCTAAAAATAGAAGTCAACGGTGAATTAGGGTTTCAACAGTGATTTAGGGTTTTGGAAGTCAACAGTGAATTAGGGTTTCAACATGATTTAGGGTTTTGGAAAGCTATAAAGGAAGGATCAACGGCCTAATTCATCATTATGAAGATTATGACTTGTCATTGAGGAGAAGAGGTGCATCTCAGAAGAGATAGTTCAGTGTATTCTGGGAGGAAGACACCAGTTGGTTGATTTGAGTGTTGAAAGACACACCCTAGTCACCGGGAAGATCATCCAGGTCTTCCATAATTCTTCATTGATTATGCAGTGCTCCCATGTTTCGGGTATTATCTTTTAGTTGCTTATTTGTATTCCGGCTAAAATCCTTTTGTCTTTTGATCTAGCCGAGTGTTGTTATTTTATTCAGCTGCAGTTGCTTTTTTGTATTTCGGCTAAGATCCTTTGCCTATTGATCTAGTTGAGTATTGTCAGTTTATTCAGCCACATTCGACCATTTTGTAATCCACGGAGATATCATAATACAAACTTTGCATTCCTTTGTCGTGTTTATCATTTGTATGATAATTTATATGTTGTAAACCTTTGATCCTACACACACATTAGCAGCGTTTCCTAGACTGGCCAAGTCAGGAACATTACAGTGGTATCAGAGCTTTAGTCCTGCCAGCCTATAACTAAAGACAATGAGTGCAGCAGAAGACCCAGAGGGTCATGAACACATAGGTGACGAATATGCCACTTACAACAAGCATCAGGAAAGAAGGCATAGGCCTGATTTTCCCCCTTTTCCTCCTAGCTCAGAGGAAGAGGAAGAGGCACACAGAGAAGCAGAGAGAAGGGCAAAGCGTGAGGCTGAGCACGAGGCTGAGAGGATGCTAGGAGATAGATATGAGTGACCAGAGGGTAGTGGAAAGTCCCCCATAGATCCAGAGGTAGCTTTCATGTAGGTTATCAATGTTATGTTAGCTAGTCAATAGACCATGTCTCAGTCCTTGGCACAGGTGGTTGATAGATTGGCTAGAGTGGGCACCCCAGATACACAAGTCCTACACGTTGCACAGGGGAACTTGGGCTCAGGCAGTAGACCCTAGTCACCCTCTTTCACATACACCTCTACGAGTAAGATTCCCAGACCCTTGTTTCCCAGTTTCCAAAGGGTACCCCTGGTAGCAACACCGCCACCGATAAAACAAAGGCCACCCACTCATGTCGATGACATTGCAAAGTATAGGAGGGAGTACGCAACATTGGGTCATGAATTCCATCAGGACATGACCTTAGTCGAGTATTATGGACTCTGACTCAGGAACCTCCCCAGAGAGTTGTAGAGGGGAGGACCACAATAGCAGCACGTGCATAACCTCGATTTCATCCGAAAAGTTGGGAAACTCACCATCCCTTCTTTTGACATATCGTCCAAATACACCGCCAGAGCTTGGGTACATAAGCTAGACACGTATTACAAGCTCAACCAAATGACCGAGACAGAGGCCATCAGTTTCGCGACCTTACACTTGGAGGGTGAGGCACATGAGTGGTGGTATCATGGACTGGTGACATTGGGTCACAGTTGCATCACCTCCTATAGGGATTTTACAGATAGTCTCATGGACAGGTTTGACAGGAAGGATCCCGAGATACACTTCAGGGATCTAGCCCAGTTGAGACAAACTAGCACAACAGAGGCATTCATCACATAGTTTCAGTGGGTAGCCATGGTAGTGATAGATATATCAAAGCCTAGGTTGATCATGCTATTCATAGAAGAACTCACAAATCCTTTGAGAGGATGGGTGAAGGCATACAAGCCTCCCACTTTGCAGGATGCCATCCTTCGCACTAGAGATCTGGAAGACTCAGTGCCAAAGACTAAAAATTTCTCCAAACCATTTGTGCCCCAGAGGGATCAAGACAGGAATCCATTCCAGAGAGAATGGAATGGAATGGAGAAGTTGTATGATGAGACTAGGCGAGAGATTATGAGGAAGAAGCTTTGCTTCAACTGCAGAGATCCTTGGGTCCCAGGCCACAGTTGCATGGGCAAGGGAGAAATTCATTATATTGAGGTAGCAGAAGATAGCATGGACAGTGAGGAGGAGTAGGATAGTGGATCCACTAGTTGAGAGGAGGAGTCAGCATCGACAGAGGAGCAGCCTCCCCGTAGACCACCAACACCGGCAAGATCCCATCCTCCAGTAGTCCCACAACCGCTAGAACAGGATAACAGGAGGAAACCAACAAAGAGAGGTGTCATAGCGACCCTTTTTGGTGTTCCCAGGTATGATACCCTCTATATAAAATGGATTATTCAAGGGAAAAAGGAAATCACCCTGATAGATGGTGGGGCCACCCACAACTTCATCGACGCTTCACTAGTATCGAGACAGACAGTTCAGACAAAGGATTTTGAGGGGTTTGATGTTGCGGTAGAAGATTGCCACACAGTGGAGTGTCTAGAAATAGTTCCAAACTTAGAGATGAAGTTAGGAAACTACATAGTGAGAGACACATTTTATGTGGTTGACCTATCGGACACAAATGTGGTGTTAGGAGTTCAGTGGATGATTACCTTGGGAAAAATCACTACCAACTACCAAACCTTGGAAATGGGATTCAGAGATCAGGATGGGAAGAAGGTTGTTCTAAGAGGTATGTCGACATGAGCACCCGGGACAATTTCATCCAAGAGGATGGAGAGGATATTTAGACATGGGTAGGTAGCATATGCCACATAATTCTTGATCACTACTCAGAAGGATTCAGAAGGTCAACAACAATACCATACCGAGATCAAGAATTTATTGGGACGACATCAGCAGGTCTTTGAGGCAATTCCACTAGGGAGACCACTTGATAGGGGGTTTGATCACACCATTGAGTTGGAGGAGGGGGCCAAACCTATGATCATCCCCCCTATCGTCATCATAGGAGGTTAAAGGATGAGATAGATAAGGCAATCAAGGAATTGCTAGCGATGGGACACATCAGACCGAGTAGCATCCCATTTGCTTCTTCAGTTGTCTTAGTTCTGAAGAAGGATGGCACCATGAGGATGTGCATTGATTACTGAGACTTGAACAAGAAAACCATCAAGAACTGATACCCTATCCCACGCATTGACGAGTTGATGGATGAACTTCATGGGGTATTTGTCTTCTCAAAAATTGATCTACACTCTGGATATCATCAGATCAACATCTGAGAGCAGGACATAGAGAAGACGACCTTTCGATGTCATTTTGGACACTTCGAGTTCCTGGTTATGCCATTTGGGCTAACCAATGCACCTGCTACATTCCAGTCTTGCATGAACCATATATTCAAGGATCAGTTAAGGAAATCAGTCTTGGCTTTCTTCGACGACATCTTGATCTATAGTCGGTCATGGCAAGAGAATATGAGGCACCTGGATGAGCTATTGATCATCATGGAGGCACAATCATTATATGCCAAAGATTCCAAGTGAGAGTTTGGTATGACATAGCTGCTTTACTTAGGCCACATCATTAGTGCACAGGGGGTACAGGTGCACCAAGAGAAGATCAGGTGCATTCTGGATTGGTCGACGCCCAAGAACGTGACAGAATTGAGGATCTTCTTTGGGCTGTGCAATTATTATAGGCAGTTCATCCAGGGTTTTTCTTAGCTTGGAGCACCGCTGACATATCTTACCAAGAATGGGGCCTTCTTATGGACCAAGAAATCATAGGAATCCTTTGATCACATGAAGGAATTCATGGGCACTTGTCTAGTGTTGGCACTACCAGACTTCACCTTGCCATTTGTACTAGAGTGGGATGCATCCAGCGAAGGGATCGGTGTATTTTTTATGAAGGGAGGACACCCCATTGTATTCGAGAGCTAGAAGCTTAGTCAACCTGAGAGGTTTTACTCAATTTTGACAAGGAAATGTTGGCAATCATGCATGCCTTGAACAAGTTCTGACAATATTTGGTGGGCAACAAATTCGTGGTCAAGACCGATCACAATAGTTTGAAGTATTTCCTTGAGCAAAAGTACCGCAGTGAGTGCCAACAGAAATGGGTGACGAAGGTACAAACATTCAAATTTGACATAGATTATGTCAAGGGGAAGAAGAACATTGTGAACGATGCACTATCGAGGAGACCTGTAGCATGTTCTTTTATGGAGATTTGAGCAGATTGGAAATCCCACTTGTTAGTGGAATATTCCAAGAACAAGTTCGCTTGTGAGGTGATGGATGGGAAGATACAGGATGACTGGTATAGGGTCATTGACGATGTCATATTTTACAAGGATAGAGTCTACTTGGTGGCAGATTCAGGGCTTAAGAAGAAGATCCTCACCACAGTTCATGATTCACCTCTAACAGGCGATCAGGTTTTTTTCAAAACCTACAGACAGATCAAATGGAGGTTCTCATGGAAGGGCCTCAAACAAGACGTTATGAGACACGTCAATGAGTGTGTGACTTGCTAGCAGAACAAGTCAGAGAATGCTCTTCCAATAGGGCTACTTCAACCACTCCCCATTCCAGACCAGAAATGGGAGAGTATATCTATGGACTTCATCACAGGTCTACCCAAGGTCTAGGGTAAGGAATGTATCTATGTATTGGTCGACAGATTGACCAAGTTATCTCACTTCTATGCCATACTGATAGAGTAAAACGTAGTTCAAGTAGCCTATATTTTCTTCATGGAGGTCTTCGGGCTTCATGGGTTTCCAAAGAACATCATCAGTGACAGGGAGAGTCGGTTCATAGGGAGATTTTGGAGAGAGTTGTTTCAATTGGTGGGGACAGATTTGACACCTAGCACCAGCTATCACTCTCAGACAGATGGGCAGACCGAGATTGTCAACAAGTGGGTTGAAGGGTATTTGAGGAACTATGTAGGAGGACAATAAAGAACGTGGGTAAAGTGGTTACATTTAGGAGAACATTGCTACAACACCACCTTCCACATGTCCATTGGTATGACACCCTTCCGAGCATTGTACGGATATGATGCTCCCACTTTGGTAGACTTGGTCTTCGGGGAGAGAAGATCTCCCAAGGCCAAGGATTGGATCATAGAGAGTCAGGATATTCTCAATTTGTTGAAAGAGAACCTACAGATGGCGCAAAACTGACAGAATATAAGTGCAGACAGGCATAGGATAGGCGCAACTTTGAGGTTGGAGATTTGGTTTTCTTGAGACTCCAACCCTACAAACAGTCATCTATGAAGAATATTGGGGCTAAGAATCTCAAGATCAGATTTTATGGTCCTTACAGGATCATGTGTCGAGTAGGTGAGGTTTCTTACGAGCTAGAACTTCCAGAGGGGAGAAAGATTCATAACGTGTTCCACGTGTCTTGCCTAAAAAAGGCAATGGGACAATTAATTATCACATCAAAGGAGCTTCCCCCATTGGATCAGGAGGGACAGTTGAAGTTAGTTCCAGAGGAGGTTTTGGAGTTCCGGGAGAGGAAACTAAGGAGCAGGGTCATCATCAAGTGTTTGATCAGATGGAGAGGGCTTCTAGTAGAGGACGCTACTTGGGAGAGTGGGCAAGTGTTGCAGCACCCTGGACTGATATTGCTTGAGGACAAGCGATTTTGAGAAGGTAGGACTGTAATTTCCCTTTCCAAATAGGAGCTTCAGAGAGGAGGCTTAATGGTCTAAACCGCTCCATTAGACTATAGGCAGGGCCAAAGAGGGGTAAAGGGTAAACAAGGTTACTAGAGGTCACTCCAGTTGTAGGTGTTATATTTGGAAAGTGACATTGAACTAAAAAGGGTTAAAAGCGCTTTTAAGTCATTATGAGCTAAAAATAGAAGTCAACAGTAAATTAGGGTTTCAACAGTGATTTAGGGTTTTGGAAGTCAACAGTGAATTAGGGTTTCAACATGATTTAGGGTTTCGAAAAGCTATAAAGGAAAGGTCGGCGACCTAATTCATCATTATGAAGATTATGACTTGTCATTAAGGAGAAGAGGTGGATCTCATGAGAGATAGTTCAGTGTATTCCAGGAGGAAGACACCAGTTGACTGATTTCGGTGTTGAAAGACACACCCTAGTCACTAGGAAGATCATCCAGGTCTTCCATCATTCTTCATTGATTCCGCGGTGCTCCCATATTCCGGGTATTATCTTTTAGTTGCTTATTTTTATTCATTGTCTTCTTTTGTAATTCATTTATGTCCCTACACATTTCTTCACCTTCATCAAGAGTCCAAGTAGGACTTTCTGGAGGCTTATTTGGTGTAGAAGTTCCCTTTTTGGGTGGCATGTTGGCCAAGTATCACTTTTGAACCTTGATTTTGAGGTGGTTCTTCTGGACAATATTTCTTTTGATGTATCTCCAAAATTTTGACCCTTCTGGGTATGAAACTTTTTTTTTGTAGTTCTATGATATCTTTTCTCTGCAATGCCATAGGTCTGATGAAAATTGGATGTGCCAAGTGGCATTTACGGTAACTTCCCCACAACTTGTTGATTTTTGGCCTTTCCAAGAGATCTCACTTGTATAGCGTGCCCCACACAAAATAATTGATATAAAATTCTGAAACTCGTACCAGAAATAATACAGACTTTTCACTATCCAATGCAACCAGTCTCATGCAATTTGGATACTCTAGGAATAATTTATGATTTTTTTACCTGGAACACCTTCTTGAGACTAGTCAATATGACTAGTTTGATACCCTATCTTCCACAGGGTGTATCTACAAATGTAAGATGACCCAGAAGCTTAAATTTTTACCACAAATACCTTAATAGTTTTTATGAATATCTTCCAGAGCGCATGGTATGAAACATTACAGAAAATTTTTTATAGTGAAAATTCCGCAATGACTCAGTTCAGGATGATTCCAGAACCCTATCTTGCACAGGTTGTATATCAAAAAGTATAAGGCCTCAGGAGATGAAATTTTAACCCAACATAACTTGATCCATGTACTAAATATCCTCCAAGTCATTCCTTTTGAAACGCTGTATAAAAAGAGTTATAGAAAAAATTCCAAGGTGTCTGAGATGTAGCAGTGAAACCCCAAGACCTTGAGCTCTGATACCATATGTTAAGAACCAAATATCAATATAGCATAGAAAAACCTCAGAATAAGTACTAAACGCCTTGAAAAAGAGATAAATTCAGATAATAAGCCTCTTCGAGGGGGCAACCTCCTTATGCCCATATAAATGTACAATTACAAGATGATTCAAAATGAAAATCTCTCCTTGGTATATATAGGAGACTAGGAAGTATATTACAACTAATGGCCTAAAACCGACATAAATAAAATAACATTACTAATATAATATGCCCCAATTAAGGGGAAATGAACCACTATTTAGGGCTTAACACTGTGCTTGTGAAGGTGTATACTCCTAGGTGGAACATGCATGTGGGGAATGAGAGTCTGTGAGTAGTGGGCGTAAGAAGGCTCCTGGAGAGAATCCTTTCGGTTGCACTATGCAATTTTCCTATAACCTCAGCCTAGTCTAGGATTCCCTTGCCTTCGGTGGATCTTAGTCCCAGCTTGGGGGTGACCCACTGCTGAGCGTGATGAGCAGCGTGGTCTAAGGCTGGGAGGCTCATGGAAGGTTTACACGTAGTTGGTGGAGTTACTATAGTTTCAAAGATAAGTATCATTATGTGTTTAATTTCAATTAAAATGCATATCTGTGATGCTTGTAATATTATGTCTTGTATTATGTTGCAATGATGTTTATTTTTAATTCTATTTAAGTCTGTATGATGGCAGTAACTCTATGTTAAATGTGTTAATTTCATTTAATATGCATGTTATATATATATATA
>ML787259.1:304400-315787 GCA_009831015.1 Picea engelmannii
AGTAAACTTTAAAAATGTATTAAAAATGATATTTTCCACTATATTTAAAAACTATGGAACCATAAATTAATTAAGTAGATAAAATTATATGAAAAATCTTAATTTCAAAAAAGTAAATGGTATACAAAGTTTTAACATTGGTTGAAGCATGGGAAAATGATTAAAAACACCGTTGAAAAAAAATTAGAAAAATTAGAAAATAGATGAAAAAACATCGTTGAAAAAATAAAAATTAGAACAATTTGAAAATAGATGAAAAAATAAGCATTTAAAAAAATAATGTGGATACATTATGGATAATAAGATTTAAAATATCAAAATACAGCTTAAAAAGGGAGGGGGGTGCTACCATTAGCACAACTTTTCAAAATGAGATAAAAAAATGTGACCTCCCAAAAAACGAGAACTCTGCAGAGTTCTCGTTAGGTTGGTAACTAAATTTTTCTTGGGAGTCGTAGTTCTTCGCTTGAGTGGATAGTGCCACCATAGATTTAACCATCATAATATTTTTGGATGAGGACTCTGCATTACCCCCAGGTGGGGGTGCATGAACTTGTAAAACCATTTGTTGTTGCTGGAGGAAATGATTGGTTAATACTGTTGGTTGGGAAGGAGATCCCCCTTTCTCAAGGTATTGATGAATATCAGAAAGGAAGGGGAAGTGTTTGGTGAATTGTTCCTCCTTACATAGCATGCAAGGATATTTTACCTTTCTTTTGTTTCCCTCCCCCAACATTGGGGTCTTGAGTGTTTGTACTCTCCCGTTGGTTAGATATTTTTTGGATTTACTCTTGTTTTTCTTCTTTCCTATGGATTGTTTAGACAGATTGAACCACATTCACCTTGAAGGTTTGTGCAGGAGAGGGAGCATATTTGGTATTGGTACCTGTCTAGGATGAGCCTGGGGTGGAGGTTTTATGGCCTTATTGTCCAGTCGATTGTGTCGCAGACTAAAGTTTTACAGAACCCACTATGCCATCAGCCTGGGCTCCTTGGAGATGATTTTGATGGATCATTCAATGGTCGAGAAGCATGAGGGATCATATCATATAGTGTCCTTGAATAGGAATATACCAGGTCTAAATATTGAGCATGAATGATCTCTTTCTCCTTGGTTATAGCACCTCCCATGGCGACATATCTAGCAACAGGAAGTAGGAGTGACTTTGTGAACCAAACTACCAGGAGTTGGTCCAGAATAGTGGCTTTAATCAATTTTCATCGCCACCTCCATTCATGATTATGATCAGAAATATGAGTGGGGGTGGATTGTCAAAGCGAGGTAAAAATCTCGGTACCGGTCTCATACCGAATGGGCAATTGGAAATGCATAAGGAAATCCTTGGAAAGAGAATTAAAGTCGACAAAGGAGACACGAAAGATCAATATACCATTTGGTTGTAGCACCTATAAGTGTTCTCTCGAAAAGTCTCAAAAGAATAGAATCTCCCATCAAGGAATTAGAAGAACACCAAATACAGAAGTTCATTACATGGTTTTTAGGATCTTCTCCAGGTTTTCCGTCGAATTTCTGGATGTACGACATTAGTTTGGAAGGGATATGGGGCTAGAATGGGCATGTTGTATGGGATTGTTTGTCAAACATGACAAATCTGACAGATATAATCAAGCCAAAAAAGGTAGTTGTCGGTTTGATTGTGAATACTGGTAATACAGATGCGACATCAGAGTACCAATAGGACTTGGGATGGCATGTTAAATCCTAATGGTCCACCCATATATGGTTAAGTGGCTTGGGGAGTGGAGGACATTTGGTTCATCGATTGTGTGGGAAAAGATCCTTGTGGAGATATTCTCACTAGATTCGGTTGACCCCATGGAGTATATGGCACTCCCGAATACGATAGACCACTAGAAAGACTTGTCGAGTTTGCTGAAAATTTATGCCCCCAAGGGTGAGGTGGGTTTCTAGTGTGGGATTGTCCCAAAACTAGTTGTTGAAATCCAGTTGGTTGTTAACCCCAAAAAATTTGTTTCCCCCCAACTAGCGGTTGGCCCCAAACAGGTGGTTTTCCCCCAACTGGTTGTTGGCTCCAAATAGGTTGTTGTTTCCAAGGTGGTTGTTATCCTATAGATGAAGATTCCCCACCAGGTTATTGTTGTCCCCAGATCAAAGATTGTCCCACAACCAAAGGGTGTCCTCCAACTAGAACTTGACCTGCAACTATAGGTTTCCCCCTAGTTGGAAATTAACCCATAGTTGAAGGCTACCCTCCAGCGGGGTACTGGACTAAAAAATAAGGTGGCCCTCCATCTGTAATGTGCCCCCAGGTGTATTTGGAATAATTTATGGAGCTATAATTGGGTTAACGTCTTTATTGGGTGGAGGAAAAACAAAGCTACTTGTCATAGGACTTGAGGTAGGAGCACTGCTAGCCACTAAACGAGATGGAGTTTGTAAAGGATGAACAAGTAATGCACTTGGTGTATGCCAGTGTCCAGCCAGTGATATGGGAAGAGAAGTTGTACTCACCATCTATTGATTCTAGGTAACAAGGGTCAATGACATTTCCCACAAAGAAGAAGTGCCAATGGTGGTAATGTGTGCTAGAGCGATTATCTCGAGATCAAGTGGGGGGATCACTATTCCATATGTAGAGTTATATGTTGATGAATGCATGCTAGAAGATTTCCTATTGTACATATGGATGAGGGAAAACCTTCTTCCATGGTTTCAACCAGTCCTTTAGGTTATTCCCTTGGGGGGAGATATGCTTATGATTTCAGAAGAAACTCCTTCATTAATAGTTCCTTCGTTAGAAGGGTTCTGTGGAAGATTGTGTTCTTCAAGATCCAACCCTTGCATTCTCCAAGATATTCAGAGACGTTGGCTGGCCATGATGAAAGTATAATAGAAATAATAATCTATAAGGAAAACTACAGATGTTGAAAGAACACACCCCTAATAAAAAATCTACAGGTAATCAACCAAACAACAATAGATAGAAGGATCTTCTAAAGATGGGATGTCAAGCCATCTATCAAGATATGAAAAGCATTTACCCTGACCTTCACATAACATCCCTTCTCGGTGCAAGAAACCCTTGTTTTGCGGGATTACCCTCCAAGGTTACTAAATGTGTGATACGACATCTGGCCTAGTACCATGGTAAGCTGCCCATAGTCACCTATGTATATACGTAGGAAAGGCCACTAGGGTTACCAACTCGTAGTTGGCCTCCGGACCTAATGTATGGGTAGGATAACAAATTATGAAGCTATTTTAGAGGAATCAAGACAAGTGGAATGGTAATACTCTTGAGGACCTCGAACAAATTCGAGATTCATGAAGCGCCAATACCAAATGAACCAGTAACACTCGAGAAAAACTCCCAATATACACTCTTTCCACTATGATTGGTCAAGTTTTGGAGGGGTAATATCTACTTCTCTTTTGCATGCAACCTCATGTTTATCCCCGGTGTTAGAGGGGGTTCCCAGCTATTCCTATATGATAGTTGTATTTTGTCCCTCTATTTAGTGTTTTGTAGTCTTGTGTAGTAGTCTTGGACAATTTACTCACTTTTCCTAGTTCAAAGACTCTAGCTCTAAGCTATTGTCGATGTACTAAAAAAAATTGTCTAGTTAATTTTATTAGCGCGTTGGTTGATTTAAATAACTATTTTTACTCAAAAGGATGTACGTAGATGAAACTAATGATGTGATGACTCGACTCCAAAATCATGTAGAAAGAATGAGATGCAAAGATTTTTATTTCAATGAATTCTATCCGAAGGAAGGAGAACATATATTTTTCTTCTTACTAGAAATAAACACCCAAAAACATGCAACTTTCACTTTTCTTTTTTCAAATGGAAAAAATTTGAAATGCCAAACTATCATTTTAATCTTTCCAAAATCCCAAACAAAAACAACCTCTTTCAACTATGTACCAAGACACTCCAACTATGAAAATATGATGCAAAAATTTGGTTTTCTTCTTTCCAAATCACATTAAAACTCAAGAGAGACACTTCTTTTGCTTTTGCTTTTAATCAAAATGAAAGTATTCAATGACACTTTGCAAAGAAATAAAAAATGAATGAAGGTGGAGAAAACAAGCACCCAAGGAATAAAAGAATCAACCACAAAGATGTCTTCAACCTAGAAAACAGAAGATTTCAATGGAAAAAAAATGTTTTCAAATAACTTGAAAAAGGATTGAACTCTAAGATGAGTGATGGGTGTTATATATGCACTAAAAACACAATAAAAACCCTCAATTAAATTGTCAACCCAGGGTAAGTAAACTTAGAGTTGTAGCAAACTATATGCCAAAGGTAGAAGGGTTGGTAGGAGTATAGTCCAACAAAGGAAGGAAAATATCTAAGGCTAATCTACTCAAGAAAAACCTATCTAATGAGCAAACCCTACTAAGCAATTTGAAACTAGGTAACCTAAGTACTTTTGGGCCAAGGATCGATGGATAGTTCCTAAGAAAGCAAGTAAAACCCTATGTAAAGAAAACTAGTTCAACAATAAGCAATAAGCAACTATCTAAGAATATCAATAAGCAAATGACAAAAGAAAACTATTTTAACTTGTCAACCTACAGTCATTGGAAGCATGAAAACATGATAAATTATGATAAGATCCTTGGAAGCATGAAAACATGATAAATTATGCTCGATACAATCATTAAACATGAATCATACATACCTTATGTCGATCATACCGTTTTATCATAAAATTCTTCAAAAATATCCTTGAAAAGATGAAAAACACATATATACATTTGGAAAAAGTGCATAATAACCATCATAAAGGTGATCATATCTTGGGCCCAACATTACCCCCACACCTAAGATTTTGCAGGTCCCACTGCAAACAAAAAGAAATTTCCCTTTATGACTAAACTTGCGAAGGAGGGGGTGGATTAGATTTAGAAGCATCTCCCTCTTTCCCGGGGGATTTTGAATTAGGATTTTTGTGGTGTTTCAATTGCATACAGAGACTATTATTGGTGGTAGTTAATATCATCAACCTAACGCTGTAGAGAATTCATCTTGGCTTGTAGGACAACGTTATCATGGCGTAAATGACAACTCAATGTTTCATGCTCTCTAAGTTTAAACTGGAGGGTTTGGAGTTTTTGGACGTTTTTCATGACATGTTAGGAAGCCTTGTGATTTATATTATACCCTTGATCCTTTAAACCATGCAAAACAACAAATTTACCTCTACAAAATTAGTTCCAAAAGTGACTTCCCATAAGCGCAACAATTCTGGCCTGGCGAACTTGTGAAAAATAGGTATCAAAGTGACACCTATAACTACAAGAAAGTAAATCTTGTGTAAAAAATGAGAGAGGTTTTTGTTTTTTAATATGTCCTTGACAAAAACCTCTCTTGGTTTTCAAAAATTCACTTTCAGTTGTTAGGAAAACATGCCAAGAAAACATGACTAAAACAGGAAAAACAGAGTGTTTTATTCCCTGAAAAACTAAGCCTCTAAGAGAATTGAATATATCCAAAACCATAACGTATATTTAGAAACCGAGAGAGGTTATTGTTTTTTAATATATCGTTGATAAAAACCTCTCTTGGTTTTCAAAAATTCACTTCCAGTTGTTAGGAAAACAAGAAAATAAAATATGGCTAAAACAGGGAAAACATAGTGTTTTATTTTCTGAAAGCATAGGCATCTAAGATGATAGAATATATCCCAAACCATAAATTATATTAAAAAAATGAGAGAGGTTATTGTATTTTGGTATGTTATGAACCCAAACCTCCTCCAGGCTGAAATTTCCCATTTTTTCAGAATCCCATCTTGAAGTTGGTTACTCAAAACTTGCAGAAGCGCAGTGTGCTCTTAGCAGAAGCGCAACATGCTCTTAGCAGAAGCACATCGTGGTCTTTGATAGGGATATTGGAGGCCTTCCCAGAGGATTTTTGGGCTGAAAGTGGTATGGGTGGAAATTGTATGATGTTTTCTACACAATGGAACCATCAAGCAATGCAAATTCCTTCTCCAACCCTTTGAAAAACTGACTTGAAATCAAACTATCCAAATGTGTAGAAACCCTCCTATAGCGACTGTATTTGGGGAATTTATCTCAAATGATAACACATGTGCATAAACTGAAGGATTTTTTTGTTTCTTGGTGTATTATTGACAAAAACCTCTTTCACTTTTGTCAAATTCATCTTCCTTAATTCAGAAACCAATTTTTAAGTAGAACTTTGACCAAGACAATCATTTGAAAATTTATGACAAGGAATGATGACATGACCATGATGAAAATTTATGACCTTGGATGAGTGGAGGGAGTATTAATGACACCTAGACACACCAATGAAAATTTTACAACCAATATATGTCAAATTTTATTTTGAAAATATAACAATTTGACCTAATAATCCTATCAATCACATGAAAGAGTAAATTTGATCACTGGTGACTGACAGAACTGACAGATACTAACAAAAGGCTTGGTTTGTACTGGTAGGCATGGTGAAAAAGAGAATATTATTTCCTGTCATCAATATGTAACAATTCAAACAATTGATCCTCTTTTCATAAGCTTGGAATACAGATGACAATAAGTATTTAGTAGTTAAGTATAAGTAGTCTTCTATAGCATAAACATACAAATGCGCAGGATCTTATAACACACACAATGATGTCAGCAGTATATAATTTAGCATACCAATACAAACAATTGTTGATTTAATATCCCAAGACTTTGTAAAAAGACAGTATGACAAAATTTTGACAGAAATCCTACTTCCTCTTCTCATGGGTTTGTTATACAAATGGGCAATGCTTAGCATTTTTAGCTCAGGAAAACTCCCCCAGAACAAAGATATGGCATGTCCTCATGCCATGAATTAGCAATAGGATTCTTGGTCTTTCTTCCCGATGAGGCTACAGGGGTATCGAAAAGTTTCTTCGATAAAGGAATAGCTTGAGCATGAGGGTTTGGGTGGAGTAACAGTCCCTAGATAAAGAGTCTTCTTGCTAGTCTTGATTGTAAGATGAGGGTTTGCAAATTGGTAAATGAACTCATCCCACGCTTTCTCTAATTTTTCCAACTCGGATAAGACAAGTAGTTTGATAAGGTCGTGGTGAAATAGGTTGTTATGGCGATTGGTTACATCCTTCCTCACTTGGGAAGACATCTTCTCAAGACTCTTTAAGAAGTAAAAGGGAAAGTTACAATGGCTTATGGAACTGAAAGTGAGCTAATAATCGAAATTGATAGGCTATAAAGATGGAATATATACCTTCACATGTAATTAATCTGGTGATAACTATGAGAGGGTTGATTAGCTCATCTTTTATCCACTCCTTGGAGTATCTCTTAGCTCTAGAGATTGTCTAAAATTCAGTTTTGAAAACCCTGTTATAGCTTGCTCTTGGAAACTGGTGGTGTTTAAATTAGTGGTCTCCAACTCTTGGGATCTTTGTGGCTGAGGAAATTGATTCCTCAGAGGCCATGAACATAGTGAATAGGATTTGAGGCAGGCTAAGAGTGTTCCATTGTTGTTGATTTTTCCACCATTCTCACTCAATCCACTTGCATAGAACATGTAATGTCAAACCTACAATGAATAGTCTGTAACAAAAATGTAATGTCAAACCTACAATGAACAGCCTGTAACAAAAAATAAACCAACAGAGTGATCTGTTAAGGACATATACAACAATTTATAGGAGTTTAGCACTTCAAAATAAAATGATTGCTGATGTAATAACCTGTATCATGAAAATAATACAAAAATTTTACAAATATTTACTTCTTTAGGTAATGATTATTTGTCAACTCATGAACCCCTCCCCTACACCTAAGTATTCTCACACCTCACAATCAAAAGTATAGGAAAATAGTCAGTATCCCCCAATAGCCAAAGATTTATAGTATGTCAAGTGTAAAGATAAAATTTCACAGATTGATCTGACAAGACGGTTAGAATATGGCCCCACCTATAGGATAAGAGATCCTATATATAGATAAGAATAGATAGGCAAGAGAGTTTCAAGATAGTCTTAGAGTTATTTCCCAATGGAAAGTGTATGAGATTCATTAACCTTAGCTTAGCCACACATACTTCATGCCATATTTGTCTGCAAGTAATGTCGTACATCAGGACAAGTTTAAATTTATTATTTATTTTTGGCAAATTACCATCCTCGCTAGGTAGAATGCCCCGTTGCCAGCAAGCATGTTCAATACTCCGGTGGGTTTACCTAGTCATACCACAGGCCGGTACCCGCTGCCAACAAACTTGTTTAGTATCCCGGTGGGTTATCCTCTTAAACCCTCAAATACTGGCCCTCCATCCTTTAAGATTTTAGTATAAGATTGCTTATGCAAGAAGATGGGGGAACAACTCTGAAAACAACTTTTTCTTTCTCTTTTTTTTTTCAATTGGGATGGTATTTATGTTAGAGGATGATTTTCCGTTATATTACTTAGTGATTGTCCCAATGCAAGGGGTACTTAAGTGAACGTGGCCTATCTAAAGATATGATATAATCAAGCTATTTAGTGTGTAGTAGATGGTACCATTGAGAAAGAAAAGAAAGGTATCTCTAGGCTCAACTTACTTTCTTTCTTTGTAGTTATTGTGATGTTTCCATGACTAACCGCTAATTAGACCTCCTTGTTACTCTTTGATAAAGCCACTTGACTCACTTACTCAAGTTTCTTGGAAAAATTGTACGAGCGATCTCTAAGCTTTATGGTTACGGTGTCACTTCCTTATATAGTGGTGAAGGTTCAAGAGCAACTGCTATTTAAGATGTATTGAGAAAAAGAAGATGAAATTATTTGCAAAAACATGGCTAATTACAACAAGTCATTATTCATTTGATGCTTAGCAGACAACAAGGTTCAAGTATAGCAATGTTTCAAAGACGATTCTTTCTTTTATATTTCCTTGAAACCGACTACTCCTGGTGAAATAAATACCTACAGAAGTCTCTAGAAAAAAAACACACTCTAAAATATCAAAGACTAATGAGATCAAGTCACTGGAACATGTATCTCATAGCTATTTTATTAAAAGAAAATGTAAAATGAGGTTGCATTAGACTCTAAGCTAAACTAACAACATGCATCTTTTATTTACTATCCTACCCTACCTAAAAAGAAAGGGAAAATCTTTATTCAAGTGTAAGAACTCTTCCAATGTAACCATGTGCAGAGCAAGATAAGAAACATACTCATATCCATATATGAAAAAGTTACCGCAGTGATTACCTGGATATGAAGAACCAACCAACCTACTTGTTTGGGCATCGAAAGGTGTTGAAGAAGAGAATAGTATTGTGGCCTGATGACCTCTTGAAACCAAATTTCAATGTAATCTTGATGTTCATCAACAATAATTTCTATGCTCTCCTTCATCACGTTGTGCAGATCCTTTTCTTCTGGATGTTTGATTTATGAAGTACATAAAGGATCTACTGAGATGAATGTTGAGAACTCCTCAACCTCAGGTCTTAATGATTTCTCTCCATTGGATGTAGTCCATAATTTTTCAGCTTCCTTCGCATTTTGGCAAGGAAAGTCATTTTTTAGCTCATAGGACCTTGATTCTTCTAATATTTTTGGAGAGGTAGACAAGTTCTTGGCTATTGTCAAGATGCGTTCTTCCTGAAAAGAAGAAATCCTGACTGCTGCTAGGATTTGAGAAAGTTCCCTCAAGCTAATGGTTTCTTTTGAATTCATCCTGCCATTTGATAAAACCTGGTTCATACAAAGATGATGTCCACAAAGTTAGGATCTCCTGATCGTGGTAAGAAAATAAAGGTTGTATTGTTTGGTTCTACAGAAGGCTCGAGGGGTCTTGCCTCCTGTTCCACTATTACTGATGCTTCAATTCATAGATGATTTTAGGGGTGAAATTTCGCTCATGGGCGAAATTAAGGGGCCTCTAATTTTTTATTCGGCGAATTTTTTGTATTAGAGTGTTTTTTTTAAACTTAATTTATTAGCCCATAATTTATTTTAAGATAAAAATCGTGTATAGGGTTAGCCCATGTTTTTAGGAGGGATAGAGGAAAACAAATTATATTTAGCCCCTGAAATTTGGAGGAACAAGCTTCCATTAGCCAAATTTCTAGAAATATGGGAATTTATGATAGCTTCTTCACCTTGCCATTTGGTAAAATCGGGATTTATGGTTTAATTTCGCCCTAATTTTGTGGTATGGGCAGTGGGCACTCAGCACTGGGTAGCTACAGCCTACAATCTTCCCTTTTCCTGATTTCAATCTTCCCTTTGCCCGATTTCGAAAGAACATGGAGATTTTTGGCCCTCCCACATGGTATAAATTATATGGGATCTGAAATGCATTCCCCAGTTTACATCTTCGTTCTTTTGTTACCTCTTATTTCCCCTTTAGGCCTTGAGGTTTACAGATTTAGTATTTTACTCTTGGACTTTCTTCTGGTTGGTAACAGGTTACTCCCAATTTCGGCCCAGGCACTAGTTGGCAGACTGCAGTGACCATATTTTGTTAGTCCAAGACCCCGCTCGCAGAGGAGGACTCGCAGAGGAAGACCCCACTCGCGGCTCCGCACTAACGCTCGACCACAGTGGCAATTTTTAAACTCACATATCTGATTGCAAACTCACATATCTGATTGGTGTAGCGGCAGCTTCAGAGAGGTGCTTACTGATTTTGTATTTGCTTAAAGCCTTCCTTTATATGTTCTACTGCTGATATTTATGTCAAAGTTGTGAAGAAATTTAGGGTTTATATCCTTCTTATTGTTATGATGATGGATATATTGTTGCATTCAAAGGTTTACAAGTTACTTCAGTCGATAGCCATCTCCCTTGGTCGCCTTCCCCCTTTCAAGCACTCTAAACACTCCATGTCACCTCCTGATGTCTAAGTAGGATCCAAACCAAGTGATTAGAGAGGATATTTACAAGAAATACATCCAATTCACTTGGATAGCACCTCATGAGGGTCTTAGTCCCAAGATGGATTTTTATTCTAAGCACTCAAGCAACTAAGAGACAACCTTATTGGAAAACCTGTGTATATGCACAAACACTAGGTGCACACCCTTAGGATCCCTCTTGGATAATTTCAAGTAGCCTCTCATTGAATTCTTGTTAAGGCTAGTCACCACATCCCATACCCTAATAGGATTTACATATAATCCACTTGCAGAAGACCAAGTCAGAGGAACATCTCATATTTAGACGTCCTCTCTATTATGATATTAAAGGGAGATTTTACTACCTTTACTAGGACTTGGGTGGCTTCCTCTCCACTTTCTTTCTTTATCTAGATTCTAGACTAATGATGCCTAGTTCTACTCATGAGGGAGACTTTTAGGCTTAGATTGCACTCCTTACAAGGACTACCTTGGACAGAGTTGACCAAGAAAATCACCTCTTT
>ML787259.1:343257-357962 GCA_009831015.1 Picea engelmannii
TCCCATGAGAAACCCTCAATATATAGAATAATAGAGATAATATCAAAAGTTAATCTAGATAAGATCTAGATTCCCAAGATAACAATCTTTTTGAGGTCAAACCACGAAAAATCTAAGGTTTAATCTCATGTCATGGAAACTAATCCTAAATAGGGAGTAACAAACCTGGCCACACCCTGCATTCTTGTAGGGAACAACCAGTCACTCTTTGAAAGAGGAAAATGAGAGACTAAAAATAATTGATCATAGAAAGTAAAGGGACAACCAACGACCAGGTAAAATGATATTGTAGACTCGAGGGAAAAGTGGTGTTTCAGAGTGATAGACTCTAGATGATTCCCATCAAGTGATCAAGTGGAAAATAAATATATAACATACCTGTCATTACAGTCTGTCTGCTTTTATATTCATAGGGAGTCACTATCAATGACCTCCATGACTACCTTTGACATCAATGACAAAACAATTTCCAACAATCTCCCCCTTTGTCATTGATGGAAACACCTGGTTCATTTGGTACTCCTCTGGTTCTACTCCTCTAGTTCTTGAAAGTCTCTCTTTCTACAAATCCCCCCTTGTCTCGTTTCTCACCCCCTTTGACATCAATGGAAAATATATTTTTCTCCCTTTTCACTGTATTCTTCATTTTTTGTTCTATAACTAGCAATTTCCTTGTCTTTTGTAGCTCCCCCTAACGTAATACTCTTCATTTTTATTTGCACCATGCAACCATATGCACTCTCCCTCTGATATTTTGGTTCTGTTAAACTCCCAACAACTTTCAACTGAACATTTTCACTGAGAAATGGGAATGACTCCCATTTTCTATCTGAGATACTCAAATGTGTCTCTAGGTAGGGGTTTTGTAAATATGTATGCTATTTGTTCCTTGGTAGGAACATAATACAACTTGGCAGCATGGAGAAATATGTCTGCAACTTTTGGTTCTACTTGGGACAACATGGAGAGATTTGTCTGTTCAGAGTTGTTTTCCAATTTCCTCCTTCTCTAAGTTCTAACATTTTTGTCACCAAGAATAGAGTTTTCTGGGTGATTATTTTGTACAAACCTTGATGGTGTTTGTGTATCTTGGTGTTCTACTTCTTATGCCTCGTCTTCTTCATTTTATTTTTCTTATTCCTCCTTTTCTTCTTCATTTGTTTGTCCTTCTTCCTCTTGTTCTTCCTCATTTTCTTGTTCTTCTTCTTTATGCTTATCTTCTTCTTCTTTAGTGTACTTGATTTCTTCATCTATTCTAACATTAATAATTTCAACAATATTCTACATCCTTTTATTGTAACATCTATAAGCTTTGATTTTTGATGAGTATCCAAGAAAAATTCCTTCATCTAATCTGGAGTCAAATTTTCCTAAGTCCTCATCGTCTCGTCTTATGTAACACTTGCTTCTGAAAATTATGAAGTGTTTGACAGATGTTAGTCACCTTTTCCATAGTTCATAGGGTGTCTTGACACTATTGGTTCTGATATGTCCTCTATTTAGGATATAGGAAGTTGTATAAACTACTTCTCTCCAAAAAACTGTATGATAGACCTGCTTCATTTATCATCATTATAGCAATTTCTTTTACATGTCTATTTTTCCTTTCAACAACCCCATTTTGTTGAGGAGTTCTTGTTGTTGCATACTATCTTTTTATTCCCTATGCTTCACAGAATTCCACAAACTCATTGGATGTGAATTCACCTCCAATGTCTGACCTTAAACACTTGATTTTCATCTCTGTCTCATTCTCAACTAGATCTTTGAATGCCTTGAATTTTTCAAATGCTTCAAATCTATTTTTGAGGAAAGTAACCCAAGTCATTCTTGTATAATCATAAATGAGTAACATGAATTACCTTTCTTCCTGCAAGTTTTTAGTCCTTGTTGGTCCAAAAATGTCTATATGTACAAGTTCCAATGGTTTGGAAGTTGCATATTCATTTGTTTTAAATTTCATCCTTGAATTTTTTCCATGTTGACATTGCTTGCAAATAATACTTGAGGGTTTTATGATTTTTGGCATGTCTCTTACTACTTGTTTGGCACTAATTTTTACCAGATTGTCAAAGTTCATATGACCCATTCTTCTGTGCCACAACCAAATTTTAAAGCAATTTTCTCCATTGATTTCATTAATAACATATACATTATTTGAGGTTTTGATTCATTTTTCTATCATCTTGCCTGAGTCTTATTTTCTGATCTCACATTCTCGAGCTATAAATATGAGATTGTAATTCATCAAGTGAGAAAATGAATTGTAATTTCTCCTTGAGAATTCCTTTGTGTCTTGGTAGTTATTCCTCATGTAATTTCTTCTTATATTTTCTCTACAACTTATTTATTTATGATCAAATTCATTACAGGAATAAAAATAGCCATATAAAGAGTTTCCATACCTAGTTGTGTGATTCCATCTTGATGGGACATTTTTCAAGATTCAATCTTTGTGAGTAAATTTTTTCTCTTGTGGATCATATTATTCTTCCCTTCTGTGGTCTTCAACTTTGTTTGGATTTCTGAGAGTATCAACATAGTTCTTGGTTCTTTCCTCTCTTGGTTGTTCTAAAGATGTTGATGCTTCTTCATTGACAACTTCCTTCATGTTATTGTAGCCAACACCCAGTCTGTCAGATGGTTCTCTTTGTTTATTTAGGATTTCATCTGAGGATGTAGAGCTTCTTGTTGAGTTCTCCAACTTATTTCTCAGGTGGACTATTTCATATTCAATAGTGTTGTAGATATCTTTTTTTCTTTCAGTTGAGCTTTTATGACTTCTTCAATATTCTTTGCTTCTTATACTTGAACCTTCGATGTAATTATTGTCTTCTCTATTTCCTTATCATCATATTCCTTCTCTTTATATTTCTGTAGTTCCCACTTTTGATTTATATTCTTGTCATTAAGTCTATAATTTTCTTCTAGGGCACTAATGAGTTCTACTTCAAGATTTACTTTTGCATCTTTAACATAATTTTTTTCTTCGATTGAGTTTGTATATTCATCTATTTTTGTTTCTAGATCCATAAAGAGAATCTTGTCTTCTTCATTGTCACTATCATCTTATGAGTTGTTGTCTTCATTGGTATATAGATTCTTCCTTTGTCTGTAAGAATTTTTTCTTCTTTTCAATCTTCCTTTTGTAGGTTTTCTTGAAATTAAATTCTTCTTTCACGCCAGTATTTTCATAAGGACATTTATGAGAAAAGTTCCCTATTTTTCCATAATTAAAACATTTGAAATGGACCTTACCTTTGTATATGTTTTTGAGCTTCCTGACAAAGTTTGATTCTTCCTCATCAAATTTGTTGCCTGAGCAATCACTCATCTTGCAAGATGTCCTCTTTGATGCTTTAAAGGTTGCTTCATTTTTTTATGTTCTTGGTGGGTTATCCTTTTATATTCTCATTTCATATGTAATTAGTGTTTCATGAATCTCATCCACTGTTAGTTTGTCCAGATCATTCATATCTTCAATAACTAATATTTTTGGATTAAATCTTGAGGGAAGTGACCTGAGCACCTTTTGTACAACAATAAATTCTTCAAAATCTTCTCCTAATCCTTTTATGGAGTTGAAAACCTCATCCACACAAAGGACATAGGCTGCAATTTTCTCTTCTTCATTCATTTTGAGAGTCTCAAATTATCTTTTATAGACTTGTAAATTTTCATTCTTAACCTTCTCATCTCCTTCATAAATCGTTTGTAGTTTGTCCCACATCTCTTTAGCTGAGGCACAGTACAAGACTTTGGTATATACTATTTTTTTCAATCCACAAAGAATGGCATTCTTGGCCCTAGAATTATTATTATTGAGCCTAATTGCAGTCGTATCAGTTGGAGGAGTATTTGGATCTTTGTAACCATTTACTATTGAATCCCACACATCATATCCAAGAGACATAAAAAATTCTTGCATTCTTACTTTTTGAAAGACATAATCTGATCCATTAAATCTTGGGGATTTTTTTGTGGAACCCTTCTTGTTCCTCCATTATAAGGATTCACCTTCCATTGGTTAGTATATTATTGAAGGAACCCACTCTGATACCAATTGTTGGAATTCTACGAGGGGGGTGAATCAATATTACATATTAATTATTACTTTCTTTTACCACAACTTATTTTTATTCAAAATATGTTATTTACCAATAGTTAATCATGCAGTTCACAATACATAGAGATTTAATGTGGAAACCCAAATGGGAGAAAACCACATAAACTTTCTTTATATAAAAATGTGTAAGCACCAACTTACAACAAACACCAATCTACAATAATATTTGCAGGAACCAACCTGTAGGGGACACAAATCCCCTTGTTGAGAAAGAACTCATCCAATGGCCACCAACCCACAAATTTATTTTTCACAGGCACCAACCTGTAGGAGACACCAATCCCCTTCCTTGCTCCACCCAACCACCCTAAACAATTTGTAACTCATAGCTTTCTTTGGAAGACCTATCCATCATGCTCCATTTTATGTGTCATCAAACCTCAAATCTTCATCGCCTCTACACTTCCATTGTGAACCTCAGAGCCTCACTTCTTCACACTTCACACATCGTACACACTTCCACACATTCAAAAATAAATCTGGGCATTTTATTTATACAACTCGTGTACTTATGGATTTTTCCACAAAAAATAAATTCATGGGGGTTGGCTCCAACTTCCTCAAAATTAGGATTCAAAGATACTTCGAATCAGGCTATAATACCCTCCATGAAATCTGGTCTCTGCACACAATCTGGTTCACTAGTCCTCGATGCTCGACCACCATCTGATATACATCTCGGTTATTTCTCCACCATTGATTTGTGATCGTATTTGTTGGGACCACTAGGCCTATCAAAGTTACCTCTATCAGATTCTCTTCCTCTATTCTATGTCATTGATTTGATTGAAGGGATCAATTTCCACTATTCGTTGTTGACTTCTCTCTTGGTCCTTAGTCCAATGATATATTATCCCTAAAGATATTCTTGGATCTCATATGATGGTACTAAGTTACTAACACTCCAGACAACTAGGTGCTATGACCTTATGCGTATTGCATCATCATTGGTGTTTTCTTCTGGAAACAGATACACGACTTTAGTAGTTCTGATCCAATGATGACTCTTCTCCCAGAACATTTGATCTTGACTTCGTTCATTCAATCTCAACCATGGGTTAATTTACTCTAACCAATGGTTTTCTAGGTCACTTTCATCAGCACATCGATCGAGGCTGTGGTGGAATATTCTTTGATACCCTTTTTATCAGAGTACTAACATTTCTCTGGGTCGAGTCACTTTGATGGTTGGACTTTGAACACTAAACAACCTCTACCATTGATTATTTATGACTGACGGTCACCAATGGATCATCCTCTGTCATAATCATCAGTTCAATTCCACGTCATCAGTCCAAGTTACCTGGTGGTTAACACTTGTCTTCTTGATTTATACATTAACTGATCAGCTGGGACCCACATAAATCTATGGTTGTCATTGCATCTTGTTTCATGTCGACCGACGGTCCATATTTCTCCTTGGATATCCTTTGTTGAAGTTCCTCCACTATAGTCAACTAATCTGTTATGATCAAAGCCTCTCCAATGGAAAATCCATATCTCCTTGTTGTAGCTCCGATAGATCAATGGTTCTTGTTGATTTAGAGTTTTTGTGCAGCCTTGTACTCAAACACTCTGATGGTTTGCACTTCGATACTGATATGTTGCATGATGTGATAACTTGGATTACTGACATGGAATATGACATGGCCTCGTCCTTTATGATTTTGTGGCTTTGACATGGAAGTTGACATCATGTTGACATCATCACAACTTCTGGCTCTTTTTCGTACACTTTACTGACTTGGCGCTCTAACATGTGGCCTCATCCTTTCTGCTTTTGTGGCTTTGACATGGAAGTTGTTGTGGCATATGATATTACTCACACTCATTTAGATTCTTTGGTCGGAATCCCAATGCATTCTTACATCCAAACACTCTGATGCAAGAGAATTGAGGAATATTCCTTTTCGATATCGTCATATCAGAGCCCATATTACTCTATCAACATTCCTCCACCGATAACTATGTATTTGATAGATAAATGGTTCACATTAATTCATTATTTTTCCTATAGAACAATGGTCCTTTTTTATTCAAATGTTATTTCGTTGAAGTGTCTTGGGATGGATTGAGCTAAATAATCTAAAATCCTTTCCCATCACATCATATTCTGAATTCAGGACTACTTGTAGCTATGGATATGATTAGACATAGATCTAAGTTTTAATCTTAGTCATGCATTATTAACATAAAATGAAAATTATAGCACTAAAAGTTAGCTCTTGTCACACAGTTCCATGGCTCTTCCATTTACACTCAAGCTAAGAGCTTTCACTTGTTCCTTATAAACTCGTCGAAGTTAATTTCCCTGGTGCATGTGGGAACTAGGATATTGTCTTTCTCCTTTGCTTCATTATCTTCACATCTGGATTGTTGATCTTGTTTAATGATCAACAATCAATGACTTATGATTTTTCTATTCACAAACCCTTCACCAGAGGTTCCTTTGATCCTCTACAACCTAGTCATCAAACATCTTTGTTTAAATTTATTCATCACACATATATATTTATATGCAGAAGGACCTTCTTGAATTTCTTTGTTTGGTTTGATTTTGTTTACAAGTTTTGATCCTTGGACCTGTCACCACAGTCTGTCTTCCTTCATCTTCATAGGGAGTCACTACCAATGACCTCCATGACTACCTTTGACATCAATGACAACAAAATTTCCAACATTAGGAGGAAGCATTGGAGACAACCATGATGGGGTTGTGCTCCAAATATTAAAATATATGGTCAAGAGACAAAATGAGGCATCCCAAAGACAAGAAGAGATTGAAAGATTCCAGCAACAGACCCTTTAGGTGCTCACACAATAGGTGGGACAACGAGGGAACACAAATGGTGAAAGTCAAGGAGGACCTAGTGGATCCCATTGGGGTGATATAATACATACATAGATAAAAAATAACCATACCCCATCTCATAGAGGGAGCATAAGGATTCCTAAACCCCTATTACCACAATTCTTGGTAGGACAACCTATAGGAGCACAGGAGCAGCTGGATCAGGAGATTGATGTCAAATCCTCATATAGGGAGTACTTGAAGTTAGATGAAGATATCCAGGAGAAATTGTCCTATCCAAACTTCTACACCCTCAAGCAAAGAAAAAAACCTAGGGACTGGAACAAAGCATCCCATAATCAACAAAACTTTGAACTCATGCACACGGTGGGAAGGTTGACTATTTTATATTTCAATGGATATTCCAAGAGAAGAACTAGAGCATGGTTGCAAAAGTTGGACACTTACCTCCAACTTAACCCAATGACCGAGGCATTAGTAATTAAGTATGCCACCCTTCACTTGGAAGGATAAGCTTGTGACTGGTGGTACAATGGGACGGTGACATTGGGGCACACCAACATCACTTCATATATATACTTCACTCAGAATTTAATGGACATGTTTGACAGGAAGGACCCTGAGATACACTTCAGGGATTTGGAACAATTGAGACAGACAAGTACACTAGATGCATACATCACATATTTTCATAGGATGGCAGTCATGGTGACATACATTTCTTAGCAATAGTTGGTAATCTTATTCATGGAGGGTCTATTTGATCCCCTGAGAGGATGGGTAAATGCATTTAAACCAGACACACTCCAGGATTCCATCAGGAAGACTTAGGATATGGAAGACACAACACCCAAGAAGGTACCAGTGAAACCTTTATCCCATAGAAGGGTCACGTGTCAAAACCTCCCCAAAAGACATGGACAAGGAAGGACAGGTTGTATGAGGAAACTCAAAGAGAACTAAGGAGGAATAATATTTTCTACAGTTGTAAGGAGCCATGGGAATCGGGTCATAGATGTATGGGAAAAGGTAAATTCGATTATATTGAGGCAGTTTCTGATGAGGAGGATGACAGTGATGATGAGGGCATTGGACAGGACAGTGGTGATCCATCACGCCTCGATACTACAAAGCAAACACCATTGCAGGATAGCGCCAAGGGAGTGACCATTGCCACACTTTTAGGAGTCCCTAAATATTACACCTTCAGGGTCAAAGACATTGTGTAGGGGAAAAGGGTTACAACATTGATTGATGGTGGGGCTACCCACAACTTCACTACTGTTGAAATTTGTTAGAACATAAATCAAAATATGAAATAAAGATTCAAATTTAGAATTATTTTCTTAATTTTTTCCCGATTTTTGTCGTTTTTCAATAAAAATTTGATTTAGAATTACTATTATATCAACTAATGAAAATTATCTATTGTGTTTCAACAGGCCAGATCAATCCTAAACCTTCAATCTCGACACATATCAACATCAAGGATTCGCGGGATTTTGGGGATACAGAGTTGCACAATGTTTAATCGATGTAGTGTTCCCTTTTGTGGTTCCATTTCAGGACTTCGTTCTTCAGTTTTATTTGAAGATTTTGTTTCGAGTTATCCTGAAGCCCGAATCAATCCAACATTATATATTTCCCTTAAATTTTTTATCATAGTATTGTGCTTATATCTCTTCGACGTTTCCAAAATTAAAATCCATAAGACCATGGTTACAAACAAAGAATTAAAGTTACACATCTACCCTTGTATTATTGTATTTCCATTTCAGAACTTTGCGCTTCAGGATTTCAAACATAACATTTATTGAAATTTATAATCCCGAAGTCATGAAGCTCCGGAGCCTTGAAGTTTCGAAAGACTTATTTATAAGGAAAAAATTTTAGCTGACATGTCTTATGCCATATGGCATTCTTTCCATGTGGAGACACGTGGCACTTATTTCTGGCATTTTTGGACACGTAATTTGCACATTTCAAGATGACACATGTCACCCATGTTCTTATGAAACATTATCACATGTAATGTCATCCTTCCACATCACTCCAGGATATCGTTCTCTGGGATATCATATTGTTAATAGATCCCATAAGTCCCAAAGGACCAAATTTCTGAAGTTCCGAAGTGTTCGAGATTAAAAGTTAAGTAATGATTATATTAATAAATCTTGATTAAGGATAATCAATCATTTTGTGACTTCATCCTTCGGGATATATTTAACATTTCTTAGTCAAAATCACCGAATCCTCAAATTTCTGAAGTGTCGGAGTACTTATTCTCGTTGATCAATATTGTTGATGATAATAAAAAATTAATAGGGTAAGATATTCAAGTAAATTTTTTCTCCATCAGGTAATAAATCCACCAGCTTTCTAGCATTATGACTCTATCGTTCAAATGTGAAGTATTAAATGTAGAATTCATGGTTTTTAAAATTGTGATATGATAAAAGATTTGAAATCTACTCCATATTTGTATTCGCATTCATAAGTGTTATTTCTCCTACAAGAGAAAATATTGTTGACAAGAAGTCACGATACCTCTCAAGGGAGAAAAAAATCAAGACCAAGACTAATATGTAGAGGAGACGAACCCAAATTTTGATATTTATTCAGATATTACTCCTCGTTTAAAAGGTAGCATTAAATCCTAGGTGTCATTTTATGAAATTTTTGAAGAAGAGCAATCCATTGTTTCAGATGATGCAATCAAAGGTGAATATGTTGTAAATACAAACAATATAAAGCATGTCTCCAAGTCGAAACTACAGAAGATTGCAACAAGGCCAAATTTATTTCCCTACATATACATGATACACTGGGCTCTAGAGCATGTGGATTTACCAACCAAGACCATCTACATCCATCAAATAAATATAGTCAGCTCTTTTCGACATAAAGATATCCAAGTAATGTATAAATTGTCCAATACTCCCAAATATTTCTACAATGCAAAATTTGTGAGAAAATTTGAGAAAGAAGAATGTGTAGATTATGACATAAGCATCCATGATATAATTAAAACTTGGTGGGGAAATGAAATTAAATTCAAAGTAGATAGTCATGGTATATACTCCACATATTCTTGTGATGCACATACTATGTACATAGCTATGATGCTATGTAGATTGTATGGAAAGAAAAACCCTGCACATTTCAGCGTTGATTGGGTCCCTATTATTCATGAAGTTGCAGAGGGTTTCAATTTTCATTGGGAAAAGTTATTGTCTAACAAATTGGTCAAACAAATAGAGAATTATATCATTCAGAAATATAAAGGTTAGCAAGGTCCCTTTTATATATTAGCATATATTATGGATGCTATATGTTACAAAACCCTTTTCCATTGATGAATTGGAGTTGGACTCCAAATGCTTCTGAGCCAATACACATCTACCATTATATGTTGTGGGAGGAAAATGAAAAATATCATTTTTATGAAGTTTTCCATAATGTTATCATCCCAATTCATGAAGTTCTATATGGTAACCCTCCTCCCAGGATTTCTAAGCAGATTATGGGAAATTTAGGTACAATTATAGACTAGTATATATAGGAGATTTTTTACCACATCATATTTTATGGTTTTTTCCCATCTTCTCATGCTTTACCAAAATTTTTGCCAGATAGACTCGTTTGCAGAGGCATACTAGACCGTTTATGCAGGCATAACTAAAGAATTAAAGGCAACACAGAAAAGGGTATTGCCAACTTATCCCATACAGGTTGGTATATATTCCTTGTTATATTTTGGACATGCTAAGGTTGAAGCTCCAGCCTTGGAATATATTGCATTGTCTTCCATTGAATTCAAAAGGAACGATCCACATAAAGTAGTTGAAAATCATTTGGCTCAATTCAGCATGAAAAAGTACTTTCACAAAGATTCACCATTTGATGATATTTTCAGAGGAGAGAAATCATATGATGAAGTTATATCCAGAATCCAAACTCTCTCTAATAAAGAACAATCGGATTTTCTCAATTTTCAAAAGCATGGGAGAAATTGTCTACCAAATATTTTACAAGTAGAGAAAATTTTTACTCACAATAGTAATAACAACATGATTTGCCTCAAGAAAAAAATAGGGAAGCTGATAAAACACCAAAATCATCATCAAAAGATACAACATATAAAGAACAAAATCTATCAAGTAATACTTTACAAGAAACATGGGAAATGTTTGAAGCATTCATGAAGCATGGACACATTATCCCTCAAATTGATTCAAACACTGAGACTCCCTTAAAATATATTTTTCCTCAAGGGAAATCTATTGCACTTACATATCCTATTCCATCCTTAACCACTCTTTTATCAAGATTTGAAATACACGGTTCATAGGTAGTAAATGTTGAAAATCCGACACCTATTGAGTTAGAAGAAATGCCTTCGTCAGATTTCTTCTTTACAAGAAAAGGAAAGGTATTGTGCAGAGATAGATTCAGAAGAAAGGAGACGTAATCACAAAAAGGAAGAAAATGTTATTTGATGGTTAGGGACAGAGTGACCCTGAATTTGCAAAACAGGTAGAAGATTCTCTGGGAGCTTTTGTGACAAAAAATTTGTGGTCAATAGACAATTTAAGAGATAAGATTGATTAGAAAAATCTTTTAATTGAGCAGTTGAAAAATGATTTGAAACAAACAGAGGAAATTATTAAAGAAAGAGTTAGTTATGAATTAGCTTAGGTCCAACAAATTTATGAACAACAAATTAAAAAACTATAAGAGAAATTAAGAATAAGTCTCCAAGATCCAAAAATGTTAAAAAATACTCTTTCCCAAAAATAAGCATTAATACTCCACTTAAAAGCCTAAGTCACACAAGTTGAAAATGAAATTGTTGATATTTATTCTTTTAAGAAACAAGCCCTCAAAGATATTGATGGATTACACTAAGCCCAAGACAATTTTTGTGAAATCTTGGAGATTATTCAAAAACAATATCTCATTATCAATGATTCATTATAAATCATTGTTGATAAAGAAAAAGAGTTATTCAATACAAGATCCAAGTTTCAAGAATTGATGATGTGGAATCGGAGTTTAACTGTACTAGGATTTTCTCAGTTTTCAGAGTTTGAAAAGTTAAAAAGTGAAATGTTAATAAAGACTTGGGAAAATAACCTTGAAGAGAGTAAAAGATTGGCCAGAGAAGCCAAAGCACCTCGTTTAAATACTCTATTAGTTGTAGATGTAGAAATGGATGAGATTGACCTCGATGATTTTCGTTCAATTATTGGGACTCTCAATGTTAATGAAAAAAGATTGTGTTTGAAGAAAAACAAAGAAAAGGATAAATATTTCATCCTACAGATGAATCAAGTCAACTTGCAAATTTTAAACCATTTCCTGGTCAAGCACAGTTTACAGTGCCAAAGTACCAAGCAAGTTGTGGTCAAAGTACAAAAGAATTTGCCATTGGTACATAGAAAGGATTTTAAATTTGAATTAAATGTTAATATGGAGCCCCCGAAGTTCGTTGTTTCATTATTGAAAATGCAGACTCAATACAAAGAACAACAGAAAACAGTTGCATCTACGAGCAAATAAAGAAAAGATAAACCTTAAAGAAACCAACAAGGATGGTGTTTCCAGAAGCATGACAGATGTTCAAATATTTTATTTTGTAATATTCAGTTTGATGTTAATCAAGTATTTAGAGGATTTTCTTCTATTTTAGGATCTAGAAATGTGGATTCTAATCGATTTTTGTTAAGAAGAAATTGTATAAATAAATACATTTGAGATATGAAAAAGGCATTTTCTCACCTACTGTAAGGAAATACTTTTTAATAGAGATTTCTACAGAAATAAAAGATATTCTACTTATTTATTTGAGTAGTGTGTTTTCTATGTGTTGCTACTTTCATTATCATTATTCATTTGCTTCACTCTATGGTGTTTAAGGAATGAGCGACTGCAATTTAGTAATACCACTACTGTAGTTTACTTATTAGACATCTATTCAGGTATAGATTTTCCTTTGTTTTGTTGTGAGTGGAACAATACATGTATATGTGTATTTGTTCTTATTTTATTTCATCTTTTAGAAACATGTTCTATATTTCTACTATTGAAAATAAATCAAGATTTATTATAACTAGATACCTTGCTTTGTTTTTCAATTTTGTTTACTCTAATTCTTGTTTTCATCTCTTGATTATTGATAAGAGCTCAAGGAAAGAGATATTGCCTTTGTGTTTCAAATTATAAGAGTATTGAAATTGCATTCTAAGTTGAAGATAGAAAGGCACTTTAAAATCAAATATAATTATTTTGGATGCCTGACATTGCTCTTTGAGCCTGAACAAATCTCGGGAACAACATATTTTTGGGCGTTGTTTCCAGGGAACAAAGATACAAAGTTATTTTTCCTTGGGAGTTCGACAAAGATGAATTTTGGTTATTGAAGGTGAACAAGAATAAAACATACATTTAGGCTCGTTTTTTTATTTTCACATGGTGAATCCATTATTGTAAAGCTGGCATATGGGAAAATAATACCATAAATAATCCAAATAAGAAGCAGATCGCACTTGTCTCAGATCCTGAAAACTTTCTCAAACCTAAAGGTTATCTAAAATAGACTTCTGCGTCAAGATGTAAGGTTTATCAAACCAAAGCTTCTCAAGTTAAGGTTAAGATCTTCGTTGAAGAAATAAGTGTAGTTGATTTAAAAGAAACACCTCAAATTAAATATTCTTCCACTAAGGCTTCAAATAGTGTTTCATAAGTTAAGTAACAAAATCTAGAGATTGAGATACCTAAGGTAAAATTATACGATTTAAAAGGCTCAAATTTGCAAAATAAACGCTTTTCTTCCATAGGAGTTTATGAATTTGATACTAAGGAACAATCCTCAATACCTAACATTGTTTACCCTCGACCTATCCTCAGTCCTCTCGAAGTAACGGTTTACATCCCTAAAAATCCATAATATTTTACTTTATATTTAGGTTCCTCTCATATTATTTCTCCCATCTACTCCCCAGGTCAATCTGAAGGACCAAGTACTTCCTCTCAAATTCCTTATGAAATTGATTATTCATGTATATAGAGAGATCCATCACCTTTTGATTATCTTGCAGGCCTTCATTATTATCTCCCTGAAGCTATTAAAGATTTAGTACAACAAACATTTGAAAATCTTGACAATCTTCATTACATTTCTTGCATGTCATCTCCAAAACCCACAATGGTAGACAGAGGAGGTGGAGGCGGTGGAGGCGGTGCACAAGTAAATCCACCACCACCTCCTTCAAGAATGTTTTCCAAAGTAGTTGTAGATATGTTCCTTTATACCTTCTTGCAAAATTACATGATTTACCTGACAATTATATGAATATTTTACCTAAATTTGATGGGGAAGGGGATTTAACAACCACTGAGCATATGGAATTCATTGATCAATTTGTTTATACACTTGAAATTGAATATGAATATGTCTATATGATATTGTTTTTACAAATGTTCAAGGGCCAAGTTTGAACCTGGTTTAGGGGATTTCCTGCAAATTCTATAACAACTTATGATGAATTAGATGTTGATACTGAGAGGGGGATGAATCAGTATCAAGTACAATTTAAAACCTTTTTCAACTATATCCAATGAGAAATGAACAATAGTATAAGAGTTAAACCAATACACCACAATACACCATGCACAATATATGAGAAATAATCAATAGTTATTGTTCAAGGGAAGTAATGACTTCCAAAGGTAGCTACAGCTTCCAAATGTAAAGGGAGGGATAAA
>ML787259.1:358427-375789 GCA_009831015.1 Picea engelmannii
TTGTATCAAATGAATGTATAATGATGTTTATTTATACCATTTATGTCACTTCCTTTTAACATTAGGTCTGACCTGACACTTTCTTATTTTGTAATTATTTTCAGGGCCTACATGTACTTCCTTCTTCAATTCACTTTGTCATCCTCAAAAATTCATTTCTCCTCAACCATGAGGATCCACGTAACATGCCACATACCACCGGAAATAGCATGATGTATACTATCCATTCATGGGTGTTGTATATGCATGTGCATTTTCCTTCATGTCCAAATGCCTTTATCAATCTTGCAGTCCAAAACCCATGACTAGGGTTGACATCAATGACAACAACCAATCTTCCAACAATCTCCCCCTGTAACATCCCGCTCTGGCGCACTGAGAAAACTTATTATTTGAGGATACTTTCTCGCAAGTGATCTGGACTTTTATGATGTTAGACCATTTATACTTGATTATGATGAGATTGACAGATGACATGATGTGTTACTATTTGATGTCGACAGATGCTATTGACTCAGTTTTATTGAGTGTGCAGGGTTTTTGACCTTGAGGATGCAGAGGCATCGGTAGAATCCCCTTGGACTCCGGAATGAGTCAGGGAGTGTTCTTTTGGGTTGATATGTTTACTATGATGTTTCATTTGATTTGATGATTTGATGTTGACATTTCTGACATGATTATTGATGATGCAGGCTGACGATAGCTTGTCGACCAGACTCACATATGGAGTAAAGGGACCACACATGATTTGCAGAGAGGTTGAGGGAGAGGGGTGGACAGCAGCCCTGCCACCGCCTACTAGCACTCCCACCATGGCTCGAACTGTAGGTTAACGATTACCTAGTTCGAGAGGATCCACGATGTCGTGAGGGCAGACTGCGACAGTCACTCACGAGGATTCTAAGGGGCGCACAATAAGGCGGGGCCCTTATTCCTTAGAACCCTTAGTCTCCTACAAGTTCACCTGGCGGAGTATTGACTCCAGGGGTTATATATGTCTACCAATCAGTCCAATTGGCGAGTGGCACCCTTGGAGCACGTGGTGCATCCTGAAGGGCATGTCGCACAAAAGAAACTCAGTTGGCGAGTGGCACCCTTGGAGCATGTGGTGCATCCTGAAGGGCACGTCGCAAAAAAGAAATTCAAGAGGCGAGTGGCACCCTTGGAGCACGTGGTGCGTCCTGAAGGGCACATCGCAATAATGTGGAGAAAGGAGTCAGCCTAAATATCCCTAAGACCTCAACACCTGAATAAATCCTTAAAACTATTCCCCCAACCTGACATCGCCAGTTCAGAATTTGAGCCCTATGTAAAAAAAAAACATAATTCAAGAGTATATATTATATATTCATTACCCCTATGGGGATTTGCAACCTCCACCTAATCCGAGGAGTTTCCTTCCTTAATTAAATACATAAAACAATTCCTCCATTAATTGAATTCATAAAGTATTTCCTTACTCAATTGCGTACATAAGGCCTTTCCTCATTCCTGGTAATAATATTGATAATTTGCCTATTTAGGAAGGTACTACTACTTCGCCCTAACATAATAATCAAAACTTAACCATCTCCTAATAACAACGCCATTATATTCTAGTTCACAACAACTCTGCAATTCAAATAACATTAGAATTTCATTTCCTACTAGCTAAGCATTAACGATACAAGTGCTAATAATAAAATTGAACAAAAAAAACCCCACTTAAGCTAATGTGAGTCTTCATAAAGGGTGTAGGGTAAAATAAAGAGATTTATTAAATTAATTCAATTAGGGGGGTTGTAAATTTGAAAAGAGGAAATAACTTAGTTAACTAAAGGGATTTTAAGAGAATATATATATATATATATATATATATTATGAATTTAAAAATAATAATAATAATAATATGAAAAGATGCTTAGGCGCAATTACCTTTTGAGTTTTCAAAGAGAAGTGAAAAGAAATAAATAAATAAATAAACGGGGGGGAAAACTTAAAAGAAATGGGATTTAGGGTTTTTGGGGAAAACCTAATTGGATTAGGTCAAAAAAAGAGGATAAAAGAAAGAGATGGGGGAAAAGAAGGGGGACCTGCTATGAGGTATTGTTATTCTGTGACTGATTGCTTGTGGGAGTTGGGGGTTTCCCAGCTGACTTGAGTGGTAGCTCAGCCTTGGAGGCGAGCTGGGAAGCTATGTACTGTCAAGATTGTGTGTAGCCCCTTTGCGACTCGGGGGGCTAAGGGGGATGGAGAGTACCCCTAGCGTTTGGCTGGGAGGTACCGGTGAGTCCTCTATGGTTGGCAAGCAGGAGCAGGAGCGGCAGGAGCACAAGAATCATTTGCTGCAAGCGATAAGGGAACAGGTATGTCATTCGAATTTGGGCGTTATAAATCTATGGGCGTTTCTATCTTGTTGCGGGTGTTTATAGAATGTAGTTCTAATGGCTAATGTGAAAATTGTGGTTCCAGTGGTTATGGTGTGAATCATGTTTAAAATCTATAGTTTTAATGGTTACTGGTGTAAACTTGTAGCTTCAATGGTTAGTTAGATTTTCTCCTTTTTCTTTCATATTTAGTACAGTTCAGGGTTTCTGGTAAGTTGGATTGGGTTTATGGTTATTGCCTTTGGGTCCCTGGGCATTGATTTTAGGGCGTTGAAATCTACTGTGGGAGAATTCCTTATTGATGGGATTTCATTTTTAAATGTCTGCGTTGTTGTTCTTAAGACTAGATCTCATGCCATTTCGTTTTTTCCATTGACTGACATTCCGTGTGTAACTTCGGGCATTTCATTTTATGGGCAGTGTGTTTCTAAGGTTACTGCCACTTCGTTTTTACTGGCATTCATTTTGCCATTGACTGACATTCCATGTGTAACTTTCATTTCATTTTATGGGCATTTCGTTGCAAGGGTTACTGCCACTTCATTTTTACTGTCATTTCGTTTTTGCCGTCCATGTCCATTTTTAACCCTTGTTCATCAGTTGCCAGTAGGGTTAACCATTCCTGTGTCAATCCGGTTATCATTCCTTGCTCTGTCAAATTCCTTAAGGGCGTGTAATTATTGGCGTGGATAGTTTTTCTTTTTCCCGATTATGGATTATTGGATTATGTTGTGGCTATCGCTGAATCTCCGGCTAGCTACCCACCGTGTGGTTATAGAATTTTAGATTAATCGGGTAACCTTTTCAAAACCATTTTTTTTAGTCTATTATATACGTATACATTGGAAATTTTTCTATGACGTATTAGGAATGGAAGTAGCATTTATGTTCCTTCTCGTAAACTCTCTTTAAAGACTCCCTCTCCTGTATGGAACCCTGTCCCCTTGCCTTTGCCTTGGAAGTAAGAATAGGTAGGTGGAAAAGCTACCTCTCGTATCCCTTCGGTAGAATAAGATGCCTTTCACCTATGATTGATTTCGTTTTACTTTTTTACTTATACTTAATGCCTTAATTTCATAGTCTTCCTTCCGTTCTAGTATGCCATTCATTCTGGTTACATACCCTCTCCCTCGACTGACCATGCCATCTGTCTGCCTGCGCCCTCCTTTTGCCAGTACTCCTTTCCCTGACGGCCTGTTCACTCCCGAATTGCCAGCGTGTACTTGGGATCGGCAATTCTAATTGAGGGACAGGCAGCTAAACCTTTAGCAGTGTTGAGATTTAGAACAACGTTAGTCAAGGTTGTGTCCTCATGATTACCTTATTATTGGGTTAGCGTAATCTTAATCGACATACTTAGGATAATGCAGTGTCGGGATTATGGTTGCTTATGGTAAGGATTTCAAATGAAACTTATGCTAGAATTACTGGTTATGGAACCGTAAAGGAGGACGTTGTAGTTATTGATGGTAAAGTTACTGATATGTTGATAGGTAACAGAACACCTCGATCCGGAGTTTACCTTACAGGTCTCTTTATTGCTGTCGGTCATTTATTTTTACTGCCTGTGGAGTTTCTTTAATGCCTCGATACTGACTTTACCTTACCAGTCTCCTTATCACTGTCAGTCATTTATTGTTAGTTGCCCGTTGAGTTTCTTACCTGGTAATTTGGAAAAACAATGCCTTTAAATTAATTAATTTTTGTTCTCACAATGCAATCAACCTTACGGTTTTACTCATAGTTTTAATATGCTGCTTTTAATTTCAGTTGATAAGGCTGTCTCTTTCCAATATGGATTTTTTCCGTTTAACTCAGGAGTTAATATGTCGCTTAAAAATTAGGTTTAATGATGCAGTCTTATTTAATTTTGGATTGCTTATCGTTCAAATCATGGTTTTAATAGGATGCTTAAATTTCGGTTGATAATGCTTAAATATTTAATTTCGGATTGCTTATCGTTCAATTCATGGGTCAATATGCCGCTTTAAAAATTTAGTTTAATAATGCAGTCTTATTCAATTTCGGATTGCTTATTGTTCAAATCAGGGTTTAATAGGCTGCCTAAATTTCGGTTGATAATGCTTAAATAATTAATTTCGGATTTCTTATCGTTCAATTCATGGGTTAATATGCCGCTTAAAAATTAGGGTTAATGATGCCGTCTTATTTTAGTTTCAGATTTATTATCGTTCAATTCATGGTTTTAAGATGTTGCCTTTAAAAATTCAGTTTAATAATGTTGTATCATTATATTATGGATTCTTATCGTTAATTCTCATGGCTTTATTATGCTGCCTCAAAAAGTCGGTTAATAATGTTGTCCCATTTTAAACATGGATTTATTATCGTTAAATTCTTGGTGTTAATGTGCTGGTCGAATTTCCGGCTTGATAATGCGGTTTTATTTCAAAATGGGTTCTACTATAGTTTAGGTCTTGGGTTAATATATGGTTTTAATTACTCTGGTATTTGTTATTGCAGTGTTAATATATGGTTCAACGATAGTTATAGTAATGGTTTCACATTATTGTGTAAGATTTGATCTAATATGGTGGTTACTACTACGGTTTAATACTAAGTAGTTGGTATGATGGTTAATATTAAGTGGTTTAATAATAAGTGGGTTCATCTTGTGGTTAAACTTGGTGGGTTACTATTGTGGTATCATATTTGGGTCTTAATATTTGGCTTAAATGTTATCTTTTAAAAATTTGGGATTTTATATTGCTGGGCTAACTTTGGGTTTTAATACAGTCATGGTAATACTAGGGTTCTACTATACTGGTAGTTATTGGTAATCACCTTATGATCTCTTGGTCGATGGTATCCATTTAAGTGGAAGTTATTAGCATTCGATTGCAGTATTGGGGTATTCTAGGAAGCAAGGATATGGTGGTGATGTGGTGAATTCATGGTAATCACAACGTGAAGGATGACTCATAAAATGTGGAGTCCGTGAATCGAAGTGAAATCCATTTTTAATCCCGTAAACTGGGTGGCAGTTAACAAATTTTACATTATTAAGGTTGGATGACTCGTTGATTACTAAATATTAAATGGAGCAATTGGTCTATGATATTCAGTGAGTCTTATTCATGGTTGGTCAATGTCGAGGTCCTTCTTACTTGCGCCTTCCTGAAGGACGCTTGTTCATACCATTTTTTTGTGCAAGGTCGTAATCATCTTATTGTTGGGTCAGTCCTGTCGGGCAGGATGTAGACACCCCCAAGTAGCCTTAGGAGGTATGTCTGCATGTGTGATTGTTCTGTGTAAAGAATCCAGTGCCTTATCAAGAGTCTCGGGCCCTTTAAAGGCAGGGTTTCCACTCTCGCGACACACCTGAGGGGGTTACTAGTTTCTACCTGAGCAGTCGGCCAGGAGTCTATCTGACCTCCTCTCTCTCCAGAGCAGAGGACTAAGATTAAATGCCCTGCTTTCCTGTGCAGAAATAGTAAACCTACTACCATGGATTCTACCTTCTGTGTTCGTACGGTACCTAACCCATAATGTTGTGATTGTTGAAGATATTGTGGGGCGCCTTGGTCTTGGGTGTTCTTGCTTGCAGTTACTTGTTGTGCGCCTCGCATCTTCTTGTTTTGATCGTTGTGGTTGCGTCTTGTCAGTTGTCGGGTGGCGATGTAGAGTCCAGTGTGTCGGTTTCCCCTCCTACACACGCGCACACACTTTTAAAAAAAAAAAAAATTTGCACATGTTATCAGCGTTGTTGTCGTAACTAGGAGGGTTGTTACATATGGTATCAGAGCCGGTTCGACATGTGACTTGGGAGTCGCTACGACTTTCGTTGGCATGATTAGATTGATTATACTACTGTTGATCGAGTGTTGTGTGCGTGAAGGTAATCATGATTAGAGGATGCCACGGAGGCAGACGACGGGGTACCAGGGGAGGAGGCGCGATGCCTCCAGTAGCATCCACGCCTGAGGGGTCGAACCCCCAGGGAGACGAGCAGGTTCTCAGATAGGAGCAGGTCGCAGTTGGCGATATCGTGGGGTTGATGAGGTCTTTTCAGCGCATGTCTGAGGCACTGATCAGCCGTTTGGACAGAGACGAGGCCAGGGCGCCAGCACCCACTGAGGTTCCACCACGCGCACTGGCCGTTATAGGTAGCTTTCACCGGGAACTCGAGAAGGTAAAATTTCTTGAGTTCTTGGGTGCCCCGGATGGAGTCGCCTCCGAGGCATGGTTGGAGAATATGGCGAGGTGCTTCGTACTTCACGATTATACCTCCAACATGAAGGTCTGCATGGCGGTCTTTCAACTGAAGGGGAGCGCTCTTCTATGGTGGAAGACACTCCTGCCGCAGCTGAACATGGTCGTGGAAGACGTGTCATGGGAACTGTTCGAGGAACGATTCCGAGAGAGGTACCTTTCAGAGGAATTCATTGAGCATCATCTCAATGAATTCAACGCATTACGACAGGGAGGTCGTACGGTGCCCGAGTACGAGGCATGTTTTATGGAGCTGCTCTGGTATGCTTCGCACCTTAACTTTGAGAAGCTTAAGGTCATCAGGTACGTGATGGGCCTTAATGGCAGTCAGCGTGCAAGGGTTTAAATGTTTAGATGCCTCAAAACTTGCATGATGTTGTCCAGAAGGCAGTGGTTCGGGATGGGTTTATCTTCTTAGAGAAGGCTTCAGGAGCCAAACAGAAGGTTGGAGGAAGGGTTATGGGTTGTGCCCTTAACCTGGGAGAGTTTGTAACTATGGTCAACTTGTACGTCATGATCGTAGGATCTTATGATGTCGTGATTGGTATGGATTGGTTGGAATCACACGAGGTGATACTCAACTATAAGATGAAATGGTTGAGCTTGGTTGATGACGAAGGACAGAGACGTGTGATTGTAGGACGGAACCGGGGATTTTACCTATGGTTCATCTCTTCCTTACAGTTACAGAAGAGTATGCGCAAGGGGTGCAAGCTTTATTCAATCCTCGCGCTAAACGAAAAGGGAGTAGCGGAAGGTCTAGAACACCTTCTGGTGGTGAAGGAGTCTGCGGATGTGTTTCCAGAGGAGTTGTCTGGGATGCCGCCGGAAAGGGAACTGGAGTTTACCATAGACCTGAAACCGGGAACCGAACGATAGCAAGAACGCCTTGTCGGATGTCAACCTCGGAGTTGCAAGAGTTGAAAATGCAACTTAAAGAGTTGATTGGACCTAGAACTGATACGTCCTAGTGTGTCACCGTGGGGTGCACCAGTTATTTTCATAGAAAGAAGGATGGATCATGGAGGCTTTGCATTGGCTACCATCAACTGAACAAGGCGACGATCAAGAATCAGTATCCCTTACCTAGAATTGATGATCTGTTCGATCAAATGAAGGGTGTGATGGTGTTCTCCAAGATCGATTTGTGATCCGGGTATCACCAGTTACGGATCAAGGAGGATGACATCCCTAAGACCGCCTTTAAGACGAGATTTGGACATTAAGAGTTTACTGTTTTGTCTTTTGGATTGACAAACGCCCCAGGTGTATTCATGATTTTGATGAACGGGGTGTTCCGTGAGTACTTGGACAAGTTCGTCCAAGTATTCATAGATGATATTTTTATCTACTCTCAGACGACGGAGGAGCATGACGAGCACTTGTGCTTGGTACTACAATGTTTATGAGAACACAAATTATATGGGAGGTTGTCCAAATGCTCTTTTTATCAATCGAGGATTCACTACTTAGGGCATGTTATCTCCGACGAAGGTATCGTCGTGGATCCAGCCAAGGTTGAGGCTATTATGGAATGGCCTGTGCCGACGAATGTTACAGAAGTGCGTATTTTTATGGGCTTAGCAGGATACTATTGACGGTTTGTCGAGGGGTCTTCGAAGATAACAAATCTGATCACGAAATTGCAAAAGAAGAACAGGAAGTTTGTTTGGACTGAGAAATGCGCGGAAGCATTTCGAAGGCTTAAAGATTTGTTGACCACAGCGTCGATACTAAAGGTCCCTGACATGGACGCAGACTTCTTGGTATGCACTGACGCATCCAAGGAAGGTTTAGGCGGAGTCTTGATGCAGGACGAACGAGTGATCGCTTACATTTCGAGGAAGCTGAGAAGGCATGAGGAGAACTACGCGACGCATGATTTGGAGTTACTAGACATCGTCTATGCCTTGAAGGTTTGGAGACACTACCTAGTTGGATGAAAATTTGAATTAAAGATTGATCATTGTGGACTACAACACTTTTTACGCAAAGCGACCTGAACGCGTGACAACGGCGTTGGTCGGAATTGCTTAGCGAATACGACTTCAAAATTTCTTACATAAAGGGAACAGTGAACCGAGTGGCGGATGCTTTGAGTCGAAGACCACGCATCTTTTCGGTGTTACCTCTTCAAACGAATCTACGTGAAAATATTCTCACCTTACAGCGTGATGATGACTGGTACAAGGAAGTCAAGGATTTTATTAGACAAAACACAATGAAGGTACCACGACATGAGGGATATTCATTAGATAATGATGGGTTATTGAGGTTTAGAGGTCGGATTTACATCCCGCCAAACGACGAGTTGAGGAGGTTGATCCTGAGCGAGGCTCATAGAGCAGTTTACCTGGCTCACCCGGGAGTCACGAAGATGAGGGCAGACCTTAAACCATTATTCTTCTGGAAGGGAATGAAGGCCGACATAGTCAACTTTGTGGCTATATGTCTCGAGTGTCAGTGGATAAAGGCTGAACATAGACACCCGGCAGGATTACTTCAACCACATGCCATTCCAGAATCAAAATGGGAAGTTATATCGATGGATTTTATTGTCGGATTGCCACTGACGGAAAGAAGACACGACTTGATCTTTGTAGTAGTAGACACTCTGACAAAGAATGCTCACTTTATTCCTGTGCGTACGACGTATCAGGCACCTGACATAGCGATATTTTTCATCAGTGAGATTGTGAGGCTGCATGGCCTGCCTAAAAATATCATATCCGATCGAGGATCGGTGTTTACTGGATGATTTTGGACGAGTTTCCAAGAGGCCTTGGGAACCCAACTTAACTTTAGTACTGCGTATCACCCAGAGACGGACAGACAAACATAACGTATGAACCAAACCTTGGAAGACATGTTGCACATGTACGTGATGGACCAACAAAAACGTTGGGAGGAATTCTTGCCTCTAGTAGAGTTCGCTTATAACAACAGTTACCAGAGCACCATTAAGATGGCACCTTTTGAGTTCCTTTATGGGCGACCGTGTTGGACGCCCTTGAGTTGGGATCGGCTTGAGGATAGGGTCTTGGTGGGACCAGAAGCGATCCAAGAAATGGAAGAGCATATGAAAACCATAAGACAAAGGATTAAAGAAGCACAGGATCGACAGAAGAGTTATGCCGATGCGCACCGAGTCGATCGTAGATACGAGGTCGGTGACCGAGTTTTCTTGCGGGTTAAACCGCATAAGAGTTCGATCAAGTTTGGAAAGGGAGCTAAACTCTCTCGTAGGTTCGTGGGACCTTTCGAGATTGTGGAGAGAAAGGGGCCCGTGGCCTATCGACTAGCCTTGCCTGATTCTTTGAGGCGTATGCACGATGTTTTTCATGTATCTGTTTTGAGACATTATATTAGTGATCCTACACATGTGATTGACCTGAGTTCCTTCCAGGTATCGGATGAGGGAGCGCTCATGGCTAAGCCGATCCGCATCTTAGATCATCGCGTTCGACAGTTACGACGTCGAACGATAGATCAGGTCAAGGTCCAGTGGGACAGTTATAGTCCACACTCAGCGACCTGGGAGGACGCATATGATATGCGTCAGCAGTTTCCATTTTTGTTTGATAGATAAACTTATGATACTGTGATACTTTATTCTGCATTTATACTGAGAAACTTTGGGACGAAGTTTAGACCAAGAGGGGGTGTATGTAACATCCCGCTCTGGCGCACTGAGAAAACTTATTATTTGAGGAAACTTGCTCGCAAGTGATCTGGACTTTTATGATGTTAGACCATTTATACTTGATTATGATGCAATTGATAGATGACATGATGTGTTACTATTTGATGTCGACAGATGCTATTGACTCAGTTTTATTGAGTGTGCAGGGTTTTTGACCTTGAGGATGTAGAGGCATCGGTAGAATCCCCTTGGACTCCGGACTGAGTCAGGGAGTGTGCTTTTGGGTTGATATGTTTACTATGATGTTTCATTTGATTTGATGATTTGATGTTGACATTTCTGACATGATTGTTGATGATGCAGACTGACGATAGCTTGTCGACCAGACTCACATATGGAGTAAAGGGGCCACACACGATTTGCAGAGAGGTTGAGGGAGAGGGGTGGACAACAGCCCTGCCACCGCCTACTAGCACTCCCACCGTGGCTCGAACTGTAGCTTAACGATTACCTAGTTCGAGAGGATCCACGATGTCATGAGGGAAGACTACGATAGTCGCTCACGAGGATTCTAAGGGGCGTGCAATAAGGCGGGGGCCTTATTCCTTAGAACCCTTAGTCTCCTACAAGTTCACCTGGCAAAGTATTGACTTCGGGGGTTATATATGTCTACCAATCAGTCCAGTTGACGAGTGGCACCCTTGGAGCACGTGGTGCATCCTGAAGGGCATGTCGCACAAAAGAAACTTAGTTGGCGAGTGGCACCCTTGGAGCACGTGGTGCATCCTGAAGGGCACGTCGCACAAAAGAAATTCAAGAGGCGAGTGGCACCCTTGAAGCATGTGGTGCGTCCTGAAGGGCACGTCGCAATAATGTGGAGAAAGGAGTCAACCTAAATAGCCCTAAGACCTCAACACCTGAATAAATCCTTAAAACTATTCCCCCAACCTGGCGTCGCCAGTTCAGAATTTGAGCCCTATGTCAAAAAAAAACATAATTCAAGAGTATACATTAAATATTCAATACCCCTATGGGAATTTGCAACCTCCACCTAATCCAAGGAGTTTCCTTCCTTAATTAAATACATAAAACAATTCCTCCGTTAATTGAATTCATAAAGTATTTCCTTACTCAATTGCGTACATAAGGCCTTTCTTCATTCCTAGTAATAAGCTTGATAATTTGCCTATTTAGGAAGGTACTACTACTTCTCCCTAACATAATAATCAAAACTTAACCATCTCCTAATAACAACGCCATTATATTCTAGCTCACAACATCTCTGCAATTCAAATAACATTAGAATTTCATTTCCTACTAGCTAAGCATTAACGATACAAGTGCTAATAATAAAATTGAACAAAAAAAACCCACTTAAGCTAATGTGAGTCTTCATAAAGGGTGTAGGGTAAAATAAAGAGATTTATTAAATTAATTCAATTAGGGGGGTTGTAAATTTGAAAAGAGGAAATTACTTAGTTAACTAAAGGGAGTTTAAAAGAAAAAATATATATATATTATGAATTTAAAAAAAATAAAAGATAATAATAATAATATGAAAAGATGCTTAGGCGCAATTACCTTTTGAGTTTTCAAAAAAAAAAAGTAAAAAGAAATAAATAAATAAATAAAAGGGGGGGAAAACTTAAAAGAAATGGGATTTAGGGTTTTTGGGGAAAACCTAATTGGATTAGGTCAAAAAAAGAGGATAAAAGAAAGAGATGGGGAAAAATAAGGGGGACCTGCTATGATGTATTGTTATGCTGTCAAATTTCAATGGGACTGATTGTTGTGGGAGTTGGGGGTTTCCCAGCTGACTTGAGTGGTAGATCATCCTTGGAGGCGAGCTAGGAAGCTAGGTACTGTCTGGATTGTGTGTGGCCCCTTTGCGGCTCGGGGGGCTAAGGGGGAAGGAGAGTACCGCTAGCGTTTGGCTGGGAGGTACCGGTGAGTCCTCTACGGTCGGCAAGCAGGAGCAGGAGCGGCAGGAGCACAAGAATCATTTGCTGCAAGCGATAAGGGCACAGGTATGTCATTCGAATTTGGGCGTTATAAATCTCTGGGCGTTTCTATCTTGTTGCGGGTGTTTATAGACTGTAGTTCTAATGGCTAATGTGAAAATTGTGGTTTCAGTGGTTATGGTGTGAATCATGTTTAAAATATATAGTTTTAATGGTTACTGGTGTAAACTTGTAGCTTCAATGGTTAGTTAGCTTTTCTCCTTTTTCTTTCATATTTAGTACAGTTTAGGGTTTCTGGTAAGTTGGCTTGGGTTTATGGTTATTGCCTTCGGGTCCCTGGGTGTTGATTTTAGGGCGTTGAAATCTACTGTGGGCGAATTCCTTATTGATGAGCTTTCATTTTTAAATGTCTGCGCTGCTGTTCTTAAGACTAGATCTCACACCATTTTGTTTTTTCCATTGACTGACATTCCATGTGTAACTTCGGGCATTTCATTTTATGGGCAGTGTGTTTCTAAGGTTGCTGCCACTTCGTTTTTACTGGCATTCGTTTTTCCATTGACTGACATTCCGTGTGTAACTTGCATTTCATTTTATGGGCATTTTGTTGCAAGGGTTACTGCCACTTCGTTTTTACTGTCATTTCATTTTTGCCATCCATGTCCATTTTTAACCCTCGTTCATCAGTTGCCAGTAGGGTTAACCATTCCTGTGTGAATCCGGTTATCATTCCTTGCTCCGTCAAATTCCTTAAGGGCGTGTAATTATTGGCGTGGATAGTTTTTATTTTACCCGGTTATGGATTATTGGATTATATTGTGTCTATCACTGAATCTCCAACTAGCTACCCACCGTGTGGTTATAGAATTTCAGATTAATCGGGTAACCTTTTCAAAATCATTTTTTTTAGTCTATTATATACGTATACATTGGAAATTTTTCTATGACGTATTAGGAATGGAAGTAGCATTTATGTTCCTTCTTGTAAACTCTCTTTAAAGACTCCCTCTCCCATATGGAACCCTGTCCCCTTGCCTTTGCCTTGGCAGTAAGAATAGGTAGGTGGAAAAGCTACCTCTCGTATCCCTTCGGTAAAATAAGATGCCTTTCACCTATGATTGATTTCGTTTTATTTTTTTACTTATACTTGATGCCTTAATTTCATAGTCTTCCTTCCGTTCTGGTATGCCATTCATTCTGGTTACATACCCTCTCCCTCGACTGACCATGCCATCTGTCTGCCTGCACCCTCCTTTTGCCAGTACTCCTTTCCCTGACGACCTGTTCACTCCCGAATTGCCAGCGTGTACTTTGGATCGACGATTCTAATTGAGGGACAGGCAGCTAAACCTTTAGTAGCGTTGAGCTTTAGAACAATGTTAGTCAAGGCTGTGTCTTCATGATTACCTTATTATTGGGTTAGCGTAATCTTAATCGACATACTTAGGATAATGCAGTGTCGGGATTATGGTTGCTTATGGTAAGGATTTTAAATGAAACTTATGCTAGAATTACTGGTTATGGAACCGTAAAAGAGGACGTTGCAGTTATTGATGGTAAAGTTACTGATATGTTGATAGGTAACAAAATGCCTCGATCCGGAGTTTACCTTACAGGTCTCTTTATTGCTGTCGGTCATTTATTTTTGTTGCCTGTGGAGTTTCTTTAATGCCTCGATACTGACTTTACCTTACCGGTCTCCTTATCGCTATCAGTCATTTATTGTTAGCTGCCCGTTGAGTTTCTTACCTGGTAATTTGGAAAAACAATGCCTTTAAATTAATTAATTTTTGTTCTCACAATGCAATCAACCTTACGGTTTTACTCATATTTTTAATATGCTGCTTTTAATTTCAGTTGATAAGGCTGTCTCTTTCCAATATGGATTTTTTCCATTTAACTCAGGTGTTAATATGCAGCTTAAAAATTAGGTTTAATGATGCAGTCTTATTTAATTTCGGATTGCTTATCGTTCAAATCATGGTTTTAATAGGCTGCTTAAATTTCGGTTGATAATGCTTAAATATTTAATTTCGGATTGTTTATCGTTCAATTCATGGGTCAATATGTCGCTTTAAAAATTTAGTTTAATAATGCAGTCTTATTCAATTTCGGATTGCTTATCGTTCAAATCAGGGTTTAATAGGCTGCCTAAATTTCGGTTGATAATGCTTAAATAATTAATTTCGGATTGCTTATCGTTCAATTCATGGGTTAATATGCCGCTTAAAAATTAGGGTTAATGATGCCGTCTTATTTTAGTTTCGGAATTCTTATCGTTCAATTCATGGTTTTAAGATGTTGCCTTTAAAAATTCAGTTTAATAATGTTGTATCATTATATTATGGATTCTTATCTTTAATTCTCATGGCTTTATTATGCTGCCTCAAAAAGTCGGTTAATAATGTTGTCCCATTTTAAACATGGATTTATTATCGTTAAATTCTTGGTGTTAATGTGTTGGTCGAATTTCTGGCTTGATAATGCGGTTTTATCTCAAAATGGGTTCTATTATAGTTTAGGTCTTGGGTTAATATATGGTTTTAATTACTCTAGTATTTGTTATTGTAGTGTTAATATATGGTTCAACGATAGTTATAGTAATGGTTTCACATTATCGTGTAAGATTTGATCTAATATGGTGGTTACTACTACGGTTTAATACTAAGTAGGTAGTATGATGGTTAATATTAAGTGGTTTAATAATAAGTGGGTTCATCTTGTGGTTAAACTTGGTGGGTTACTATTGTGGTATCATATTTGGGTCTTAATATTTGGCTTAAATGTTATCTTTTAAAAATTTGGGTTTTTATATTGCTGGGCTAACTTTGGGTTTTAATACAGTCATGGTAATACTAGGGTTCTACTATACTGGTAGTTATTGGTAATCACCTTATGATCTCTTGTTCGATGGTATCCATTTAAGTGGAAGTTATTAGCATTCGATTGCAGTATTGGGGTATTCTAGGAAGCAAGGATATGGTGGTGATGTGGTGAATTCATGGTAATCGCAACGTGAAGGATGACTCATAAAATGTGGGGTCCGTGAATCAAAGTGAAATCCATTTTTAATCCCGTAAACCGAGTGGCAGTTAACAAATTTTACATTATTAAGGTTGGATGACTCGCTGATTACTAAATCTTAACTGGAGCAATTAGTCTGTGATATTCAGTGAGTCTTATTCATGGTTGGTCAATGTCGGGGTCCTTCTTACTTGCGCCTTCCTGAAGGACGCTTGTTCATACCATTTTTTTGTGCAAGGTCGTAATCATCTTATTGTTGGGTCAGTCCTGTCGGGCGGGATGTAGACACCCCCAAGTAGCCTTAGGAGGTATGTCTGCATGTGTGATTTTTCTGTGTAAAGAATCCAGTGTCGTATCAAGAGTCTTGGGCCCTTTAAAGGCAGGGTTTCCACTCTTGCGACACACCTGAGGGGGTTACTAGTTTCTGCCTGAGCAGTCGGCCAGGAGCCTATCTAACCTCCTCTCTCTCTGGAGCAGAGGACTAAGATTAAACGCCCTGCTTTCCTGTGAAGAAATAGTAAACCTACTACCATGGATTCTACCTTCTGTGTTCGTATGGTACCTAACCCAGAATGTCGTGATTGTTGAAGATATTGTGGGGCACCTTGGTCTTGGGTGTTCTTGCTTGCAATTACTTGTTGTGCACCTCACGTCTTCTTGTTGTGATCATCGTGGTTACATCTTTTCAGTCGTCGGGTGGCGACGTAGAGTCCAATGTGTCGGTTTCCCCTCCTACAGGCGCGCACACACTTTAAAAAAAAAATTGCACCTATTATCAGCGTTGTTGTCGTAACTAGGAGGGTTGTTACACCCCCTTTGTCATTGATGGCAACACTCATGCTCCCCCTATCATCATGATCCCAATTTCTCTCCCCCTTTGACATCAATGGAAAAGGTTAGGGATGCTCCCCCTGAGTTTAATGACAAAAAGTAACCTTCTTCTTTGGAGCTGCTCCCCCTGAACATGTGGCACTCAATAATACTTCATCCTTATTTTTGGTCTTTGGGACTTTTTCTTCCTTGGAATCATTTTGTGTGGCTTCTGTCTTCTCTCTCTTCTTCATGTCTAGGATGTATATGTCATTCGGTCTTCTTGTTGCAGTTGCAACCAATCTTCCCGAGTTATTTTCTCTGATTTTACATTTTCGGGAGTCAAACGTAAGAGTGTATCCTTGATCACATATTTTGTTGACACTGAGGAGATTATGCTTCAGATATTCATCCAATAGAAATTTTCCTGCTTTTACATTTTCACTTCCAAGCTTTACAGTTCCTTTTCCAAGTATTTTGGTAGATGAGTCATCTCCAAATGCAACATTTCCACCTCTTTTCTTCAAGCTGACAAATTTGCTTTGATCTCCGGTGATATGAGATGAGCACCCACTGTCTATGAACCATTCATCTTCTTCTTTGCATTCTTTAGCTACCAATGCTATTCGACAATTTTCATTTTGTGGAATTTCTTTCCTTTTCCATGTTGTAGTTGGTATGTAGACATTTGACATATGATTATCTTCCTTCATCTCTCTACAATAGTGTGCTTTGTGACCAAGATTATTGCACTTGTAACATACAATATTTTCATCCATTAATAGGTCAAATGGATTATAATTTTTGTTGACAGGCCTACGGACATTTCCATATCTACTATTTTCACCATTCATGTAGCTTGCATAGTTATTCCTTTCATTGATTCTACAATTGATTGTCTTGTGTCCAAAATTTCCACAAGTATAACAATGTACAAGAAAGAAATTTTGATACCTGGGCGTAAGTGATCTTCTTTGTGGTGTGGTCCATCTGGGTTCATGATCTATTCTTCTGTAGTTTCCTTCATAATGATTTCTTTCATACCTGATGGGAGAGGATCTTCTTGATGTCTCATTCCTTCTAAATTCTAGTTTTCTATCTTGTTGTTCAACTTGTTCTAGAGTGTTGGTTTCATCATTTTCAACTTCCTTCTCTTGTTTTGTTGTCTTCAAACTGTCATCATATCCTAGTCCCATCTTGTCGTTTGGAGATCTTTGACTGCTAAGGATCTCATCTAATTTTTCAGTGCTTTTTTCAAACTTCTTCAACCTTTTTGTTGTCAATAGTAGCTCCCCTTTTGTGTGATCCAATTCTTCTTTCAATTT
>ML787259.1:377128-392416 GCA_009831015.1 Picea engelmannii
ATATGAGATATAATAAAACTTTACATTAAATCATCACCATCAACCAATCATCACATAGAACCTGATAATGCTTCCTGAGACTTCTTCAATTTCTGCAATTCTTCAATTCTTGGAGTACTATGATCCTATAGATAATATTACTCGATCTATTCTCTGAAACTCCTCTAATTTTAACTCCTTGAATCCTCCCCAAAAAGAGGTTATAGAAAGAATGGTAGACTTTATTCAATTATGGTCTATTCAGAAGACCCAACTTGTATAACATGCCCTGCACTCAATATTTAACATCTGATTCTGAAACTTGCACATAAGAAACTACAGTCCATAAAATTTCCAATGGAAGAAGTCCCACTTCATTTTGATTCTTTATGAAGAAGTTATGACTGTTTTACTCGGAACACCTGTTTATTGACTAGCTTTAGGACTGGTCACAAACCCTATCTTCCACAGAGTGTATCTCCATAATTATAGCAAATGAAGAGATGAAATTTTTACCAGAGGTACCTTGATATGTCTTCTCAATACCATAGATATTTTACCATTTGAATCATTCTAGAAAAAAAATTATAGAAAAAATGGTAAGATGACTTGAAAATAACATACCTTAGAACACATCACCAAAAGACTTCATCCTCCCTTGAAATCCGGCCTTCTTTTACTTCTTCTTTCCTCTGAAATTTGACTTGTATCAAATGAATGTATAATGATGTTTATTTATACCATTTATTTCACTTCCTTTTAACATTAGGGCCGACCTGACACTTTCTTATTTTGTAATTATTTTCTTTAATTATTTTTAGGGCCTACATGTACTTCCTTCTTCAATTCACTTTGTCATCTTCAAAAATTGATTTCTCCTCAACCATGAGGATCCACGTGACGTGCCACATACCACCGGAAACATCATGATGTATACTACCCATTCATGGGTGTTGTATATGCATGTGCATTTTCCTTCATGTCCAAATACCTTTATCAATCTTTTGGTCCAAAACCCATGACTAGGGTTGACATCAATGACAACAACCAATCTTCCAACATTAGAAACAACTTTCTTAATGAAGTGGGGTGAAAAGAAAGACCACCTTTATTATTTGACTGAATTTGGAGCATTAAGAAAGAAGGCTTTTGAAACTGTTTATGAATTCATTCAAAGATTTAACAAGCTTTACAGTAATATCCTAGCCGAAGTTCATCCATCTCAACCAGCTGCAAAAGTTACTTTTGCAAGGGTGTTTGATTCTGATTTTGCATTAATTTTGATAGAGAAGAGCTACAACATTAGCTGGGATGCAAGATGATGCGATCAAAATTGAATCTAATATGATGGCATCAAGAAAATTAAAAACTAAGATTTAAATTGGAATTAGAGAGACAAAGAAATTTAAAGAACAAGGGGGACCTTCAGGTTCAGGGAGGAGTGCACAAGACGATAAAATAGAGGAAATGGATAAGTTAATTAAATATTTTCAAATAAGTTATCTAATATATAGATGGAGAAAGCAAAACATGACCCTTATGTTAGGAACCCAAATCAATTCAGGAGAAACATTAATACAAATCATCAATTAAAACAAAGACAACTTAAGAACGAGGATCAGAAAATTCAAGCTCCTTTCAAAACTAAAAATTTAATACAAGGATATGAAGAACAAGAATACGAACGATTATATGAGGAAATGAATTTACTCAGTGATGATGATATCGAACTTCATCTAACCCAACAAGATTATGAATTATCTTTAGGTTCTGGACAACTATTTGATGAGGAAAATATTAATAATTTTGATGAACCTACCTCTCAATATAAAATTATTATTGATTTAGTATTGGCCGAATCACATAATAAGTATGATTTGAGGCCAAGAAATATTACTATAAATCAACCATAAAAGGTTTTACTGCGAAATAAAGGAAATGAAGTTGTAGTCTTACAACCATAAACTGAAACATCAACAGTTCAAATGAAACAAGTTGAAGCAAAGGCAACACAAACTAAAACACTAGAAAATTAAGAAGTACAAGTGCATACTAAAGAACCATAAAAACCAGTTAGCACTTTTAATCTAGAAAATGAACTAAATAAAATTAAAATTCCAGTACCTTTGATAAAACTCGCTAAGAATCCATTATATAAGAAGCAAATTTCAAAAGTCATAAATCTTCCGGATTCGGAGAGTCAATATGATGTTATCAATCTTCAAGATGAGAATACAACAATCATGGACCTCATATTGAAAATGATAAAGTTTATGTGGATCCATTTTATATTACACTTACAGTACATGATCATTTACTACATAATTGTATTGTAGACTCGGGTGCTTCAAATAATCTGGTGCCAAAGGAAATAATGGATAAATTGGGCTTGCAAATTACCAGACCTTATCAAAACCTCTATTATTTTGATTCTAGGAAAGTTAAGTGTTTGGGTATGATAAAGTACTTAGTTGTAAATTTGGCCCAAATCCTAGTCAAGACTGTTCTTATGGATGTGGTAGTAGTTGATGTACCTACAAAGTATGGCATGCTTTTATCAAGATCTTGGGGTGCTAAATTAGGAGGATTAGTACAGTTAGATATGGAATATTCCACTATTCCTGTTTTTGGTGGGAAATTTACGAGACTAACTTATATAGTCAATCATCCACAAAATCCCAAAAATTATTCATTCTACGTTGTCGATCACGACTTAGGAAATTGTATATTATCTATTGATGATGATTTTGAAACTTGTACAAAGAATGAGAAAGTTAAAATTTGTGAGGAGAATGTAAATATTAGAGAAGGAATGTGGAAAATGTATTTTGATAGTGCCTCTTCATGGGAAAGAGATGGAGCTGGAGCTGGAGTATTATTTGTGGCACCAAATGATGAGTATTACATTCCATTTTCTTATAGATTGCAATTTGAGATTGACTATACAAATAATGTGTGTGAATATGAACCTTTGTTTTTAGGATTAGAAGTTGCTAGAAAGCTTAAAATTAAACACTTAGTTGTATATGGGGATGCTGAACTTATTGTGAAGCAAGTGATACAAGAATATCAGGATAAACATCCCAGACTGAGATCTTATCAAAATTGTGCATGGGACTTAATTGAAAATTTCTTCCTATATTTTAATATTCATGTTATTCCAAGATTGCATAATCAACAAGATGACTCCTTAGCTAAGGCATCAAGTACTTTCATCCCACCCATTGTTTTAAAATTGAAATATCATATTGATATGAGACAAAAATCTTCGATACCAGATAATAAATATTATTGGAAAATATGTGAGGATGATGAATAGATAAAGGAATTCCTCGAAATGGTTGATGAATTTTTGGAAACTCACATTGATCAAGAAAATCAAAATGATTCAGCTTGGATTATGTAGGAAGGAGAATCTAAAGAAAAGTTTAAGAACAAAATTGCAAAACATAAAATGATTTTGTTGAAAAATAATCAAATTCCAAAAGGACTCGTTCCTTTAGAAATACTTTTCGATCAAAATGATATCCCTTTTTCTATAGCGATAAAACCCCCCTATGGAATACACTAGGGTTCAACGTGTAGTAAGAGATAACCATCTAAAGTCTCCTACTTTTAACAATTACCACGACAATACCCTACATTCATGCATAAAATACAAAGTATAAGGATCCAGTAACTCTACCTTAAACTCTGCGTCTGGTGTCGATCATTTTTCATTCGATTATTTCTCAACTGCAAATCTCCTCCCTAGGTCGACCTGCATTCACCAAAAGACAAACAAGAAACTACGAAAATGCATATTATATATGAATTAGTGGGTTAGATGTCATAATAAAATGTAAATCAAACATAAAGATTGAACACATCATATGGCGGGATAGAAAAAGTACTTATTTATATTAATCTCACAAAGTCACTTACAAATGAGATCGGCGACTGCTCCTCGAACCTAGTCCAGGATCTTCTTCACCAAGATCCAACTACTTCCACATATCTTTCTCCTCTCACAATTCTCTCTAGGGAAATGACATAGGCTTATGAATGAGGAAAAAGGAAAGAATAGGGAATTCTGCCTCAAAATTCACAATGTGGCTGCAAATTCTTGAGGCAAGGGGGGAAAGTGAAATGAGCAGATTTTCACTGTTCTTGCTCTTAGATTTGGAATGATATCCCAACACCTCCTTTTATATGACAAAAGTATGGTTATTCAGTTGGGTGATGGGCTATAGGCGGTGGGACAGTTGGGAAACTACCCAATAGCCTGTAATCTCAACGAATTCCTTGCAACTTTTTAATTTTTACAACTTTTGTGAGTATACACGAGTTGTAATGGTGTAGCTAGCATACGTACTCAAGATGTAGTGGTGCAGAAAGCATGTATACACATGTATTAATGAGGCAAGGCACATACATATTCAAAAATGTGGTTTTTAAGAAGTGATGGCTTGGCAAAAATAGAAAGTAAGACGGCCTAATGCCAGGAATGCATGTATGGTGAAATTTAGGGTTATAACATATGACCCCTAATGTGTGAGGTCATAAGAGCATCTGATGGCCAAAATACTTTACAAATCTTCACCAACGTATGAACGAGTGAGCCCAGGACTAGAGTTTGGGAGGTGTCATCTGCAAAAATAATAATTGTCTCACCGAGGCGGGCATACCCATGCTTAGGATGAAATAAATCATGGTTTCCAATCAAATACACTATAGATACATGTCATATAACTATATAAAGTATAGCCATGAGAGATACACAGCGGATCTACATCTCAAAATCAAAGATATACATGTATAGTATCCATCTTCAAGAAGCCAATGATGCCTGATGGTTGGAGATGAGGCCTTCAGAGCTTGAGAAAAAACTTCAAGATATTCAAAACTAGGGTAGGAGTGTAATGTGAGTGTACAAATTCACTACCCAGAGGTCTTCGACGACTCGTCAGGGAATAGGTAAGAGGATCTCGATGATCAGGAAGAGAACTTCGGTGATTTCAAGAAAAGATTTGATTGGACTTTCGGGATGGTCGTGCATGAGGGAAAGAGACAAACTACAAAGAGGCTGAATCAAGTTGGGTAAAAATTCCCTTGGACAATAGCACGACAGATGATTAGACTCAGGCAGCATGACATTGACTTAAGTTCATGATGCAGGAGGCAACACAAACTCCCCATGTGTTTGGAAGAATAACCAAATGGAAGAGGACACAACTCTATGTAGAGAGAACATATTCCTAAGGTCATATTAAATCCCAATGCTTGACGACAAACAAAATAATGTGCTTTGTCTAAAGGTGACTCATTGTGCTACCGTAAAAATAAAATACTTTTCCCGACCTCTTTTTGGGGTATATTTATTTTGTTTTGTCTTTTTCAATAATGTTGGAAAGCTTGAAAAAGAATAAAAGAATGCTACATTACACAGGAGGAACGAGTGTCGTAAGCATACTAGTTCCAAGCGCAAGGAACATACTAATGCTCAGAGAAAGGAGACATGTGCAGGGAAAGGACACTCGGGAAAATTCCTCCATGGGTCAAGGTGTCAAGACACAAAGGCAAAGTGCTACAAGGCTTGCGTATAAGGCATGCTTCAGAGGTTCAGTTGAGAGCAACATGGAGCTGGAATTAGGCCAAAGACGCAGAGATTCAAATGTGATTAATAGGACACAATGATAATTCCCTTCAATGTAATTTTAAACGAGCCCAGAGAAGGTAAGATCGGTGGTTTTTCATTTTTAGAGAGTCTGAAAAAGTGCAAAAGAAGACTCCACTGGGGTACCTTTTTCGCAGATAGTCTATTCAGTTCAAAAAAAGGGGTAAACTAGCACTGAAAAGACATCTATTCAAAACCATTTTAATGAGTGTGAAAAAGACAAGATCACTCGGCAATATTTTCAATTTTAAGGAGTCTTAAAAGAGCTTAACTATGGACTCGCTGACTTTTTCTAGATTTAGTCTCCTTAGCCCGAAAAAGGTGAAATTTACTGAGGAAAACTCTCCCGGCGAGATGAATCTCCCGAGGTGTACCTTTTTCCTCCTTAATCTATAGGTCGGAAAAAGGGGTAAACTCATGCCAGTAGATGTTTTTCTGAACCAATTAGCAAGTGTTAAAGAACAAGGTCACTCGGCGATCTTTACAATTTTGAGGAGTCTGAAAAGAGATTAACTATGGACTCCGTAGAGGACGTTCTTCTAGACCAGTTTAACGAGTGTGAAGGAACAAGGTCACTCGGCTATCTTTTAAATTTTAGGGAGTCTGAAAATATCTTAACTATGGACTCCGTCGGGGTTCCTTTTTTGTAAATTTAGTCCCTCAGGCCTGAAAAAGGGGTAAACTTATACTTGAGAATACTCTTCTAGCGAAATGAAGTTCCTAGAGCGTACCTTTGTTCGTAAAATTGACCATCCAGACTGAAAAAGGGGTCAACTACTGCCAAACATATGTGCCTTCAAATTTTAGTTTAGCGAGCGTGAAGGACAACAATATCGCTCGACAATATTTTCGTATTTAGAGGGTCTGAAAAGGGCTTAAAAGAAGACCCATTTTGTGGGAGTCCCGAGGGTGAGGTGAAGAGTGATAACATATCAGACATATGAGGCTCAATATCATAATCCGGACAAGACTAACAAGGAATCCCAAGCCTAAATTCATTAATGGTGACTTGGACACCAAAATGCAACTAGGATCTACCTAGGGAATCCATGTGGAGGTAGGCTCTACCACTAAATTACGACACTTCTAAAACAGCAGTGACAGTTTCGTGTCGCAATTCGGTGGGTTCAATCCTATGGCAAAGCGGAAAAGACAACAAGATGCATAAAGTGGAGGTGGAATCCTAATTTAAATGCAAAAATTTGGAAAAACGACGTTTACCAAAGAATCTTTAAAGTGACCCATCTTCCAAAAAGTTCTCCAAAACCAAAGTGAAGTGTATCATAACATCCAATGAGAAACTCAAGAACCACATTAAATGATTTTCAAACCAGAAAAAACTACAAAGGGGCTCAAAAAATGACAAAAAGGGCCAAAAAAGTCTATAAATAGAAGTTGGCAGCTCATTATCACCATTGCAAATTGAGAATTGAAAAAAATCTAAAAATACCTCTTTGCTAAAAGAGTTGATTCCGGGAGCTTCAGAGGATGAAAAGAACTTCCGCTCGGACCAAGTAAGTACAAATCAAGTTCAATCATATTTCAATACTTCCTTTGCTCATTTGTTTTAATTTTTGAGGGGCGCGCACCCTTAAAAAAGGTCAGCCCTACATGTACGTGGGTTGTCCAAGGAAAACCCACATATGCCCATGGGCAGAGAACAATCTTCCCACGTGTATATGTGATTGTGCTCAATATAGCCCGCGTGCTCAATACAGAATATGGAAAACATTGAGAACACAAGAATTAACTCTCTTTTGAACTTGTCTGTAATAGGATGTATGTCCATTGGAGAGAGAGGGAGCATGAGGACATTGATTCCTTGGTCGAGGAAGACCCTGCTGCTATCACCGCATTAAAAAAATGTGGGTTGTGGAATTTTTTCCGGTGTCCACTCATGAGGGCACAACCCAAGTTGTTGAATACCTTGGTGGATTATCGGCACCCAGATGCAAAGACATTTATGCTCGAGGGGCAGTTGTTGACTCCAACAACTAAGGATATTTACTTTCTGACTGGCCTCTCAAGGAGAGGGGAACCAATCAACATTTGTGATTTTCCCCCTAGGCCTCACAACATTCTCAAGTTGATCAGGAAACACTGCAAGGCTGGAACAGACAAAGTGGGTTCTCAGGTGTCGATCCACAAAATTACCAACTTGTCACTAAAAGTGATAGTTTTACTTATTGGGCGGATCACTAGATTTGCAGCCTTACATCAGGCCTCCTGGGTGCACATGCATTGTGCAGTACAGTTCTTAAATGCACAAATGTTCCACTGGAGCACAACCATACTAGAGTGCATGAAGAGACAACATACAGAGTGTCATGGGCAGAACAACAAGAAATTTGGGTTCAAGACTATTCTATGCTCTTTCTACTTCAATAGGGTACCCAGTCTTAGTCCATGAGAGACATTACGGGGGCACGTGGCCTCCTTCCCAGCAGTGTGCAGATGGAAAACGTTGTTGCCACGACAAGAGGGAGGGAGGGCCATTGAGGGTTTCGATGATACTTTCTTCGACTAGTGGTCTCGACAAATTCTGGCTATAGAGGACTACCCCTATGCCGAGATCAACTTCTCCAGGGATCTTGACATGCCCGTACCTCTCGGAGCAGAGCGAGGAGAGATAGGTATGGTTGATTTTAATTTTTAGTTTATTTTATATATATATCATTTTTATGTGTACCAGAGTATCTGACAACTATGTATTTTTTATGTACAGATGTGGGACTAGTGCGTCCAATAGCCTTTGAGTGGAGTAGGCAGCGTCCTCGACCAGAGGTAGTACCAGTAGAGACTGTCAAGACAACAGCAGCAGCAGGGGTACCTCCAGCTGGAGAGGTTGAGAGAGTACTGAGACGAGTGGAGAGTAACTTGACTGAACTCACCTATATTGTGCCCATGGCCAAGATCGAGGCTCTCATGCCATCTATGCAGCCTCATGTTGTTGGGGTGCCACCAACCTAGGTCCAACTTTTTCGACGTTTGGCAAACGTCGTAGTTCACTATGGGAGGGCCAAAAAGCCCCGTGCTTAGCTTTAGGGTGGACCACTTATGTGTCAAGGGCACTCTTTGTATATTTTTTAGAGCATAATCCCCATGACGTATAATGGACATTATTTTTAGGCGCTTGCGCCCACCTATGTACTCTTAAACTTTTGATATATATATACGTATTTACATATTTTATGTCTTATGGGTTGCATTTATTTACAAATGTATTTACATGTGTATGTGTGTGATTTTTCTTACATGTGTTCAATATGCCAATCTAATACATGATTAGCTAGAGTATTTGTGATTTGATTCAATCTCCTAGGAACATGGATATACGTAATGTAATAAAAGATTCGTTCTAAGAAACATACCCTAAAGAATTGATGGTGTAAAGTAGGATCATAAACGTGATAAACCCCATTTAACTGGGACACAACCAATTTTGCATCTAAATAGACCCGAAGATAAGAGATACCATGCGACAAGGCACCACGAAGCAACTCTATTACTACGTTGTATTCGACAACATTGTTGTGGCATCACCTAAACAGATACCTCCAGAAGATAGAAATTGGACTTGAGGTGCGAAGATTACCCAAGCTGCAGAAGCAAGCCTCCGAGTGTGTCAGCTAATGCCATCTGTGAACCCAATGAACATCTTTGATTCACTTGACATCTGCCACAGTGAAAAAGATAACATAAAAAACTACACGTCCATAAAACAAAACACAAAAACTAAACTATATAAGAACTATACATATGTACAAGAAGTCACCCAAGGTGACCCACCTACGAGTAATACTTCTTGAGGTAGAGCCCATTTCTAGGCACCGCCAAAGCTTTCCCTTCGAATTCAACCAAACGATAAGCTCCCTTATTTAATACTTCCTTCACGATGAAAGGTCCAAACCACATGGGTATGAATTTTCCTGCCCCCAGGGGATCCTTATCTTGGTCATAGACCAGGACAAGGTCACCTTAGGAGAAAATCTAAGGATGAACAGACTGATCATATTGACACTTGACTTTTTGCTTGTGAGCCTCGTTAGCCAAGGCTGCGTCATAGCGGTGCTCATCGAACTGCTCGAGATATAATAAGTGTTCCTCAAGCGGTGAAGTGTCTGGAAATAACTGTACTGCCAAATTTAGAGATGGTATCTGGCATTATATTGCTAAGACTACATCCAGCCCATAAGCGAGTTGAAAAGGTGAGAAACCGGTTGCATTCTTTACAGAATTTCAGTAGGCCCACAATGTTGAGTACAACATCAAATGCCAATTTGACTTGGTCTAATTTATCGTTCGCTACAGAATAGTCTTGAGGGACTTATTCATAGCTTCCACCTGAACATTCGCTTGTGGGTAGTAGGGTGATGAATTCTCTTGCCTCAACCCAAGATTTGATGTTAACTCGAACATCATTTTATTCTGAAAGTGACTGCCATGGTCAGTGAAAATCTCCCTTGGGATGTCCAACCTTTCTATTATCTGATTGAACAAAAAGAGATTTGTTGTCTCGCCATCATCTTTGAATGTTGGCATGGCTTCGACCCACTTAGTGAAGTAGTCTACTGCTACGATGATACAATGGTGCCCCCTGGCTGAAGGGGGGTGGCATGTAGTATAATCAATCCCCCATTTAGTGAAGGGGCCAACTATAATGATGGGAAACATAGGAGCAGGGTGTGCCCTCATCTTCCAAGAGAAGATCTGACACGGATGGCACTTCTTGACCAATTCAACGCAATCCTTGATGAACGTCGACCAAAAGTATCCAGCTCATAGAATATTTTGGGTTGCTTCCAACCCAGAAAAATGACCACCACATGCTCTAGTGTGGAAGTCGTTAAGAACGAGCTCCACTTCTTCATGAGTGAGACACCGGTGAAGGATGCAATCTACACCTTGATGATACAAAGTGTCCTCGAGAATGAGATAGTTTTTTTCCTGATGGCATATACATCGACGCTCATCACGAGAAGCAGAGGTGAGGCACTTCAAAGTCTGTAGATAGACTAGTATATCTCCATACCAGGGGTCCAAATATGAAATCAGATAGAGATCTCCCTTAATCGGTGATTCTTTAGACATAATATCACTTGACTCGACCAGAAGTTCCTAGATAAGTTCTACAAAGACCAATGACTTCTTAGATTTCGCAAAAAATAAATCCAAGTCAAATTCCTGGAGGATAACAATCCATCTACTGATATTTCCACTCATTACACGTTGTGTCAACACGTATTGGAATGGATTCACAATGGCAATGATGGTGATCTTGCGAACCAAGATATAATGACGGAATCGATGGATAGCATGTACTGCTTCCAACGCAAGCTTCTTAACATGGGAGTAGTTGAGTTTTGTTCCAACTAGGCCTTGGCTCAAGTAATAAATCACATGTTCTTCAAGTAGATCATTCTCTTGAACCAAGACCATATCGATGGTCAATTCTGCCATGGCCAAATACAATAAGAAATATTTATTATAATTGGGTGGCCAAAGTAGAGGGGTAGACATGAGGGCACATTTCAATGCTTTGAATGAGCATTGAGCGGCTTCGTCCCAAAGGAAAGGGACGCCCTTCTTCAGTAAACGCATAAACCCTTTAGTGATCTCGGCATAGTTTGCGATAAAACACCGAAGAAAATTGGCTTTTCCCTGTAAACTCTGAAGCTGAGGGACTGTGCATGGGGAAGGCAATTGAACTATCACCTCAACCTTTGGACAATCGACCATGATCCCTGTTGTCAAAACTATAAAACCTAAAATATGTCCCGATGTCACGCAAAAAATGAATTTTTTATAGTAGCAACATCGCTCAAAGATAAGTCGGAGGTGCGTGGGATGATCATCTCTCTTATGAGATTGTGATGATAAATCATAGAGATAGGCATCGGCTATGTGTTTGAGATCATGGAAAGAAAAACACATGGCCCGCTAAAAAGTGGCTCTAGCGTTCTTCAGGCCAAAAGGCATCTTCCGATAAGAAAATGTACCCTATGAATAGATAAAAGTTGTTTTATGCTGGTTTTCAGGCTTAATATGAATCTGATTGTATCCCAAAAAACCATCCATGAAAGAAAAGAAATAACAACTTGCACACTCATCGATGATCTGGTCAATGAATGGGGTGGGGAAATTATCCTTTGAATAGGCCTTATTCAAATCACGAAAGTCCGTACCTACAGGAATCGTTCCCTATTTTTTGTTGACCGGAATGGGATTTGACACCCATTGAGTCAATTGGATGGGGTAAATGAAACTGGATTTGAGTAGTTTCTCTACTTCAGCCTTAATAGTTGTTGCTTTCTGAGGATTAACCGGACAAAGCTTCTGTCGGACCGCCTTGGCATCAGGGTAAATCGTTATTTCATGTTCGATGATTCTTGGATCAATGTTTGGCATATCCTTGTAAGACCAGGAAAAAACGTCACAGAATTATTTAAATAAATCAGTAAAGATTTGAATCTCCTTGGTGGAGCAGTCCTCTTCTACAAAGACATTCTCCATGACGCCATAGGTTCTGGAGATATCGATAGGTATCATTTTATCAATGGTTTCCATATTACCTTTGGTGAAAAATGTGTGCATAGCCAAAGGATTGATAGGACAATACCTATCTCCAGTCATAGTCAACATGAATTCACCGGCCTCAATTATTCCTAACTCCAAGAGAAAATAAGATCTGTGATGGAGATCATCCCATGGTTTGTCTCGACTAGTCAATGCCTTCATAATCGCCTTGTCAAAGGGAAAGACCAAGTCTAAGGAATCAACAATGGCGAGTGAACCTTAAGCCCGGGTAGGCTCAAAAACTGGATCTAACTCTTGTGTAGGAGTCGAATCAGGGTCGGCAAAATCTTGTTGGACTATAGAGTACGCAACCTCTGTCGCGGACAAAGGCATGGCCATGCCATGATGCCCTGTCCCTTCCATCGTGGTTGATGGGGAAGGAAGAGTCCACAGATCATTAAATTAAGTAGTACAAAATGATGACACTTGAAATATTTTAGCCTTAGGCTAGTCAGGGACAACCGATATGACCTTGACATCGTCAGACGAAGGCGGGTAATCGAAAGTACCCATCAAATGTGGGCACAAAGAAACCCCTATATTGAGGACATCGGGCTATGGATTATCAATCATCAAGACTGTGGATTCCCTTGATGAAGGGTTAGGACGAGAGAAAGACAACTGATCAATGGACATGATCTGACCCTCGTGTGGAAACAACAAGACCCGGAAAACGGTGGCGACACTACTACATATTGAAAAAATTGTGACGACCACTTGCGACAAAAGTACTCTTTCGTCGCAACATGCAAGAGAAAAAGTTCATATTTTCTAAATCTACCCCGTATTCGTCGCAATATCAATGCCTACAGTTTGACTAAATTTTTATGGTCAATGTTCGTCTCATGAGCGACACCTATAGATTGTCTGTCGCTCTTGCGACGAATATTGACCATAATAATTTAGTCAAAATTTACCATTTAAAATGACATAAAATAAATAGGTGGAAAAAAAATATTTTTAGGTCACTATCATCGCAATTGCGATGATAGTGACCAGGAAATATTACCAAAGAAACAACTAAGCAAAATTTTTGACACAATGTCTTGTTGAAATGATTTTTATTTTGTTTAATGCTCATTATTAATTACAAACATTGTTTCACCCATAACTAGGATTGTATTTACATCACACTAACATCTAAAATAATATATTATTATGTTTATTATAACATTAAAAGAGAGATTGTCATATTAATTACTACTTTAACATATATATAACAAGAAACTTTGATAGCATCCCAAATGAGACAACATATTAAAAAACTAGTATGAGCATTTTGGCATCATAAGTAGAGACCCAAAACATGCCTAACATGCCTCATTTTCCATCAAGATCTCCTTTTGGTCACATGATTCTCCATAATAACTTAAAATAACTAAACAAATAAAACCTTTGATTAAATCTTTTAACAAATATTAGTTTTTTAAATGTCAATTGTTATTTTATGTTAATAACCTAGATTACATAACCCAATAACCTTTAACAACTCTTAACCTAGTAACCCACAACCTCTAAACCCATTAATACCTAATGGCCCTTAACCCACTAACTCTTGATCTACTAACCTACTTGAACTCCAAAACCATTAAGCCTGCCCTACTAACCTTTAATTTCCTAACGCACTAATCCCTAACCCACTAACCCATTAAGAACTAATGCATTAAACTCTAGTGCACTAACCCCTAACCCACTAAGTACCCATTATGAACTAATGAACTAAACCCTAATGCACTCATTTACTAACCCCTAACCTTTAAGACACTTACCACTAACTCATTGACACTTACATTCCTACATATTAACACAATAATACCTAACCTGAATGGTTGGGAGGTAGGTCTCTCACTCTCCTCACCCAGGTTTGAATCCACAATGATGTTTTGGTTTGTTGTGATAAGGCTGGAAAGGTAGACACCCCCCAGGAGTAGGACCCCCCTTGCACGTGTCTTTGAACTTCTTGACTCTTGTTATGTCATAATTTTATTGCTAGGCATTGGATTGCAAGTTGTTGGCACTAATCTAGGAGTTATAATGGAAGCTAGCTAGATTTGAACTTGTCTCTTTCCTAGGTAATTGAGGGAAGTTAAAGAATCCTCTAGTTCTAAAAAAAACACTCTAATGTCTAACCCACTAACCATTAACCTAATACCCATAACCATTAACTCATAATCCCTAACACACTAACATGTGACCCTTTGACTTCTAATCCCCAACACATTATCCACTAACCCATAACCCACTGATCCTTGATCCCCTAATGCACTAACCCCCTAATACCTAACTCTCTAACCCTAAAGATACTAACACACTAACACATAACCCTAACCCATTAACCATGGATGGAAATTATCCCACTAACCACTAACTAGATGACAACTAAGACACTAAATCCTAACCCACTAATCACTAACACAATAAATTATGCCTTACTAACCTATTAAATGATTAATTGAGATTTAACCAATATCCCTAACACACCAACCAATTAAATTTATATCCCCTAATGATCCCTAAACCACCAAGAGAGCAATCCATAACCCCTAAAACCCAACCACTAATGTTCACTTTTCTGTTAACCCCCAATAAGAACTAATTAACTATCATCTAACCTACTAACTCCTACTAACAATTAATTGACTAACATCTAACCTAATAATCTCTAACCCTGTAAACCAATAACCCCTAATGTTGAACACACAAACACTTCTTTTGACCAAATGGGTTTTTTGTTGGATGTTATACATGTAATCAAGGTCTTCAACAAAATTTAAACTTTCAGGGCCACTAGAGTCTTAAGCTTATAAACCCTAATATAACCTCCCTGTTAGCACTCTGTAATTTTCCCAAGGTTATGGAGGCAGTCATAGAGGCAACATCAAAACCACTTTGAGTCTTGGATCTAGCCCTCCAAGATTCAGAGAGGGATCTCTTTGTCTAATATAGCTTTTTTGGGAATAAGATATTAGGCTAGTTATGCAGAGCATGGGTTTGTTTATGGATTTTGAATTGTTTTGGTTGAGACATGGAAAAGGACCATTGGGAAAAATGGATTCAAAGGTAAAGACGATGATAAA
>ML787259.1:428160-441953 GCA_009831015.1 Picea engelmannii
CCCACTACCTCTCTAGCTACCTTACATTCCATCCCCCTTATGAAAGCATTGTCCGCAACGCTTGATGTACAACCATATACCAGGGTCCCATGGATAAGTGTGGACCATAGTGTTGAAGTAGACTAGAGAACCAAGGTCTCATTGGGAAATGGAAGCCACCATGTTGAAGTAGTCCAGCTGCCATTGTAAACCAAGGTCCCATGTCCAAGTGCTCATGTGAACTCCACACGGAAGATATCAGCACCCAATAACCAACTAAAAATGATGCTCCCAATACTGACACCTATCATGTGGATCCAAATAAGAATATTCATCCACATTGTGGGAGATGATCAAAGATAAATCTGGAAGGAACAATACCATTGTAGAATATGTAGGTTGGACACTGGTAAGTTTCTCCTGATGTGGGACATTGATGTTCTCTATAGAAAGTGGAGTAGAGTCATCAAATAAAATATGGAAGTGGTTGTCATCCCAGAAATGACAACTATCCATATACCAATAATCGCAATCGGCCTCAAAATCATACCAGGCATATATTTCTTGATTATATTCATCCCTGAGGTTTTCCATAAGAAATATCTCCTGCATGTTATCCAATGAATATTGAATACTACGAAAACTAACATTGAGGCCATCTCCAAAGGCATCCAATTTGTCATTCAATGTGTCATACAATTGGGATTTGAATGATTCAATAATTTCTTTCAGGTTTTGAGAGGAAATATCCATCTGAGCACCCAATAAACTATTTCTTTCAGGGTTATAGAACAATAAATTACTGCAGAAAATTGCGGCGTTTTCCGGAAAAAACCCTGAAAAACTACTAAATTTAAAATGCTCATAACTTCACTTCCCTGACTCCGTTTCGACTGATTTTTTTTTTTTGAAATTGGGTGAAATTGTGAAAGGAACTCAGATCTGTAACTTTGTGGGATGAATTCATCCTCCTTGTTCTATAGAAAAGAAAAAAAAATCAAAAAATCAAAAATCAAAAATCAAAAAAATTGTGCCGTCGTCCGTGGAAAAAATCCTGAAAAATTGCAGATTTTAAAACTTCAATATCTTGAATTCCCGGACTCTATTTCGGATGATTTTTTTTTCAAATTGGGTGTTTTTATGAGAGTAAATCAGATATATAACCTGTGTCTACAAATTTTGCACATAAATATACCGAAAATTTATGTAATGTCGTGGCCCTCTTTTTTCTTCTCCGAAAAAAAAAATCTTTAAAAATAAAGAATATTTGCCCACAATGTCTGCCAAGGAAAGTGCTATGATACCACTTGTTAAGAATCTGAATAGATCTACAAATATAATCACCACAAATACTGAATACACAATATATCCACAAAACAAGATAGAAGAAACCACACTTTATTATTACCAAAACCCTTGAGGTAGGGCAACACCATACAATGGATCCTATTATGGAAGAGATCCTCTCTTGTTCACTTGCCTCTTTGAGGGGGCATCCTCCTATTGAACTACCACTTCACATTACAATAATTCTCTTCATGTCCCATTACATTTCTTGAACCCCTTTATATAGTGCTACCATCACCTAAGAACATTCTAGAGGAGGAATCTTCTAGAAGTAGAACCTTCTAAGAAGTCCTCTTACATTTATTATATCTAACTACCATAGTGGGCCTTATTTAATAATATAGTGGACCTATTCCACCTTACATTGAATGGCTTCCACTATTATCACTATGGGCCCTCTGGGCCCCCCCACTACCTCTCTAGCTACCTTACATCTGTAACTTCTCAAAAAGAAAACTAACAGTCAAGGCTGACAAGGCATGGAGTACTGGTATGGCAGACCAGAATCCATTAAAGACACAAAAACTTATAGAAAACTCAAAAAAGGTAATCTAAACCAATTAAAACACCCAAAACAATATCCCCTAAAAACCCTAGAGGCTTCCCCAGTATGGTCGCCAATTCTACTATAGAGGGAAAACTCCCCTATGGACTACACTAGGGTTCAACGTGCAGGTAGAGCTAACCATCTAAAGTCTCTTAATTTTAACAATTACCCCAACAATACCCCACATTCATGCATAAAATACAAAGTATAAGGATCCAGTAACTCTACCTTAAACTTCGCGTCCAGTGTCGATCCTTTTGCATTCGGTTGTTCCTCGACTGCAAATCTCCTCCCAAGGCCAACCTGCATTAACCAAAAGACAAACAAAAAACTACGAACATGCATCTTATATATGAATTAGTGGGTTAGATGTAATAATAAAATATAAATCAAACATAAAGATTGAACACATCATATGGCGGGACAGAAAAAAGTACTTCTTTATATTAATCTCACAAAGTCACTTACAAATGAGATTGGCGAGTGCTCCTCGAACCTAGTCTGGGCTCCTCTTCACCAAGTTCCAACTGCTTCCACGTATCTTTCTCCTCTCACAATTCTCTCTAGGGAAATGGCATAGGCTTATGAATGAGGAAAAAGGCAAGAATAGGGAATTCTGACTCAAAACTCACAATGTGGCTGCAAATTCTTGGGGCAAGGGGGGAAAGTGAAATGGGCAGAGTTTCATTGTTCTTATGCTTAGCTTTGGAATGATTCCCCAACACCTCATTTTATATGACAAAAGGATGGTTATTCGGTTCGGTGATAGGCTATAGGCGGTGGGACAATTGGGAAACTACCTAATAGCCCGTAATCTCAATGAATTCCTTGCAAATTTTTATTTTTTACAACTTTTGTGAGTATACGTGGGTTGTAATGGTGCAACTAGCATACGTACGCGAGTTGTAGTGGTCCAGCAAGAATGTGTACACGGTAAGTAATGAGGCAGGGCATGTACATCTTCAAAAATGTGGTTTTTAAGAAGAGTTGCTCAGTGATGGCTTGGCAAAAATAGCAAGTAAGGTGGCCTAAGGCCAGGTATGCATGTATGGTTCAATTTAGGGTTATAACACCTTTGAAATCTACTTTTCAGCCTCAACCAAAAGAAGTTGAATATTGTAATATTGGTTATAAAGAAAGTCCAAAATTAGTAAAGTTATATAAATATCTTCCCATTGAACATAAGCAAAAATATACATAACTAATCAAGGAATATAAATATGTTTCTGTGTGATCCTATGAAGATATTAAAATGTATGATACTTCTATTATAGAGGATAATATTCCTTTAAAACCAGGTGTCAAACCTTTCAAACAAAATCTTAGACAAATTAATCCTATTATTTTGCCTGTAATAGAAAGAGAGGTTAAGAAACTTCTTGATGAAGAAATTATTGTGCCTCTTAGATACTCTGAATGAGTAGCTAATTTGGTTCCAGTTAGAAAGAAAAATGTGGGGATAAGATTATGTGTGGATTTCATAATCTAAATTGATCTTCGTTAAAAGATAATTATCCTCTTTCGAAAATGGATCATATTCTTGAAAGGATAGTAGGGGCTAATAAAATTTCTATGATTGATGATTTCTTGGGATATAATCAAATAGTTGTCCATGAGAACGATAAAGAAAAAACTGCATTTACTACTCCTTGGGGAACTTTTATGTGATAAAATGTCATTTGGTTTGATGAATGCATGTGTAACTTTTCAAAGAGACATGGACATATATTTTTTTGGTGAAAGAGATAAATTTGTTGTTATTTATTTAGATGATCTGACAATTTTTTCCAACTCTGATGTAGAACATTTAAAACACCTAAGAAAAACTTTTGATAAATGCAGAAAATATGGTTTGTCTTTAAATCCCAATAAATATCATTTCACTATGCAAGAAGGGAATTTATTAGGTCATATTATATCAAAATGTGTGATTAAAGTTTATCCAAAAAAGATTGAAGCCATTGATAAGATTAATTTACCCCGAAATAAAAAATAAAAAATAAAAAAATTCAATCGTTCTTAGGAAGAATCAATTTATTGAGAAGATTCATTCCAAATTTTTCTAAAATTATTAAATTCATCACAGATATGCTGAAGAAAGACAATGAGGTGAAATGGACAACAAAAGCTGAGGAATCTTTTCAATGAGTTAAAAATCCATAGGAGAAGCACTAGTTTTGGTAAGTCCAAATTATTCGAAGGAATTTTTAGTCTTTTCTTTTGCATCTAAACATACAATTGAAGTAGTGCTTTTACAAAAAAATAATGATGAATTTGAACAACCTATTGCCTTTTTTAGTAAAAGCCGTAGAGACACAGAATTGAATATGATCTTTTATAAAAACATGCTTATGCTATGGTTAAAGCACTTAAAGATTTCAGGACATATGTATTACATTCCAAAGTGATAGCATATGACCCACCAGTACTGTCAAAGAAATCTTAATTCAACCTGATAGTGATGGCAGAAGAGGAAAGTGGTTTCAAAAAATCCAAGAATATGATCTATAGATCAAGCCAACCAAATTAGTAAAAGCATAGGGTTTAGAAAAATTGCTTGTTGAATCCAATCTTAAAGATCTTGGAGTTAATCACATTGATTTTGAAAATCCCTTACCTGATATTGAAGAAATTTATGATCAAGTACCAACAACTCAAATAGATGACACATTATCTTCCTCCCTTGGTATAAAATGATAGTGTCATGCCGTCTCACTCTTCAATTCCCCGCTGATATGACCTTAGCAAAAGAAAGAACATTAAAGTTACAAGAAATTAAATATTGAACTATTGATGGAAAGTTTTATTGGAAAGATCCTTTAGGTTTCTTATTAATTTTCCTAACATATTATAAAAAATAAGGCGTTATTGAAGAATTTCACAAATGAATATGTGGAGGACACCATGCTTGGAGAGAAACAACCTACAAAATCCTAAAATTAGTATATTATTGGCCAGAATTGTTCACCGATGTAAATTCAAGGGTTAGATCTTGCAGACAATGCCAACTCTTTGCTGGAAAGAAAAACCTTCCTACCTTAACTTTATTCCCTATCAAAGTTGAATCTCCTTTCCAACAATGGGGCTTATATTTCATTGGAGATATTCACCCTCAATCTAGTGCCCAACACAAATGGATCCTAATCGCCACTGATTATTTTTCTAAGTGGGTAGAAGCTTTTCCAGCCAGGAATGTTATAGACTCAGTGATAATAAATTTCTTGGAGGAAAATATTTTAGCAAGATTTGGGTGTCCAAGAAAAATAATTACAGACAATGCACAAGATTTTAGATCTATTGCTATGATAAAATTTTGTTAGAAATATAATATTATTTTGGGTCATTCTACAGATTATTATCCTCAAGGGAATGGGCTAGCAAAATCTTCTAACAAAAGTTTGAAGAGAATAATTAAGAAAGTTATGACAAAAAATAAAAAAAAATTGGCATATACATTTAAAATATGTTCAATGGACGAATAGGATCAACACGAAGAAATCAATAGGTATATCACCTTTTCAGTTGGTTTATGGCATAGATGTTATTTTACCCATTAATATTGTTCTTCCTATGATGAAATTATGGAAGGATGTTGATGAAGATCCAAATGATCTGACAAGAAGAATCAATCAAATAATTGAGGTCCATTAGATCATAGAAGAAGTTAATGAAAAACTTCGAAGATATCAAGAAACAATGAAGGCTATCTTTGATAAGAAATCCAAAGATAGGGAATTCCTTCCTGGAGATCTAGTTCTAAAATGGGAAGCTAGAAGAGAGGACGTTGGAAAACATGGAAAATTTAATCATCTTTGGTTTGGTCCTTATAATATTGCAGTGGTAGAAGGGAGAAATTCCTTCTCTCTTCAAAGTCTAAGTGGAGAGATTCTCGAAGCACCTATCAATGAGCGTTATTTGAAACATTTCATTCAATAGTTTAGTTTTCAATTTTATTTTTTGTTTTCCATTATAAATATCGGTGTTGATTGGATTGACGTTGGAAATTTACTTTCAATCTTTGATCATAATTGAATTAAGAACTCATTATATGAATCTCTATACAGTTAAGGTTTTGAGTAAATTATTTATTATTAAATTGAGTTTTCAAAATTAAAAAAAAAAATAGTTATTATTTAATGATAAGAGTTGATTTGATTTTCCACTCAAAAAGAATAGATAGATGTAAATAAATAGATTTTGAATTTTTGTTATTTAGTAGTTAGATATTCGAAGAAAAATGTTAATTTAAGAATAAATAAATAAAGATAAAATCATTTTCTCTTACCTTTATTTATAATCTCTATATATTCACTAGAATTTATTATTAAACAAACTTTCACATGCTATTTTCAAAAGTGTGGTGAAAATTACGTTTCAATTCTTAGTCTTTGATGAAAGAGTTATTTAGGGTAATTTATTTGAAACCTTGTGCTTTGATATTAAAAGATAACTGGTAGTCATCTCAAGAAAATAAAAAAATATAAAATTAACAGTATAATCATCTATTTTTTAGTCCCCGAGGTATAGGACAGTCGGTGACGGAGTGTGTTGTTAAGCCACTCCGTGATGTTAAAGTCACCGGTTCGAAACCTTCGGGGACAAAAAATCCAACCATGTTAAGGGTTGGTGTGGCTCAGGCCGGGTGCGATCCCCGGGTGATTTTGACGGCTTAGATGCCCCTGAGTTGCAGTTTCTCAAGCCACAGGTTAATCGCGTAGCCAACAGGTCCCGCACAAATTAACAAACAAAAAAAAATAATCATCTATTTTTTCATAGGGAAAAAGTATAATTAATTTTGACGGGTTATTAATCTCAAGGTATTCTAAATGTATAGTCAGTTCTACATCATTATTTATTTTTAATAATCATCATCCCAGAGTGTTTTAAAACACATCAATTTCCCCCATCCTACAACAATAAATAAAGTAACAAAGACAGATGGTGAAAGGAAATTCAGAAAATTGATTACCCCCATATTGATAAAACAAGATGATGAAAGGAAATTCATTATATGATTGCCCTCATCTCAAAGAAAATAAAAAAGTAGGATGGTGAAAGGAAATTCAGAATTGGGGAATGCAAATACCTTCACCGGAGCTATGGACGCATGACTGGAAGCGAAACAATGTTTGTGATGACTATAATGAACTGCAACTACATATCTTACATTTATACCCTGTTATTAATTCTCTTCAAAATTATATGTATTGTGTCCAAACAAGCTCTCTTTCAAACACTGGATAAAATGGTTGTAATACTAAGAGATGATAATTATCAGTTTGACCTTTAATATTCTAGCCATGCTCTGATTAATTACCTTAGATATTGCTTGAGTAAATTTAGATAAATAAGTTCTTGTATAGCCTACTCGAAACTTAAAATTCAACATGTTTAAGGTTGTACTCTCAATAGTTCAAATGATTCTGATAAGAGATTTGTTTTTAAGTAAGTGAAAATGTGTTTCAAATATTTCACAACTTATTATGAAGTTAACGAAATAATGAATCCATTTACCCAATAAAGGCATTTGGTCTACAGTTCTTTGGTGCCTCACAGGGAGCTTCCATCCTCAGTTGGAGCCAATGTTAGAACATAAATCAAAATTTGAAATAAGGATTCAAATTTTGAATTATTTTCTTAAATTTTTCCTGATTTTTTTCGTTTTTCAATAAATATTTTCTTTAGAATTACTATTATATCAACTAATGAAAATTTGTTGTTGTGTTTCAACACGAAAGATCAATCCTAAACCGTCAACCCTAATTCATATCAACATCAACGATTCACGGGATTTCTGGGATACAAAGTTGCACAATGTTTAATCGATGCAGTGTTCTCATTTGTGGTTCCATTTCAGGATTTCGTCCTTCAGCTTTATTTGAAGCTTTTGTTTTGAGTTACCCAAAGACCTGAAATCCTGAAGTCTGAATGAATCCAATGTTATATATTCCCTTAAATTTGTTATCATAGTCTTGTGCTTATATCTCTTTGACGCTTCCAAACTTAAAATCCATAAGACCATGGTTACAAACAAAGCTTTAAAGTTCCACATCTACCCTTGTATTATTATATTTCCATTTCGGAACTTTGCGCTTCGAGATTTCAAACTTAACATTTATTGAACTTTTTAATCCCAAAGTCACAAAGCTCTGAAGCCCCGAAGTTTCAAAAGACACATTTATAAGGGAAAATATTTAGCTGACGTGTCTTATTCCATCTAACATTCTTTCCATGTGGAGACATGTGGCACTTATTTCTGGCATTTTTGGACACGTAATTTGCACATTTCAGGATGAAATGTGTCACCCATGTTCTTATGAAACATTATCACATGTGACGTCATCCTGCCATGTCACTTTGGGATATCATTCTTCGGGATATCATATTGTTAATAGATCCCATAAGTCCCAAAGGCCCGAATTTCTGAAGTTCCAAAGTGTCGGAGATTAAAATTTAAGTAATTATTAGCTTGATAAATCTTGATTAAGGATGATTAATCACTTTGTGAATTCAACCTTCGGGATATGTTTAACATTTCCTATTCAAAAGCCACGAATCCCTAAATTCCTAAAATTCTGGAGTACTTGTTCTCTCTAATTAGGATTGTTGATGATAATAAAAAATGATTCGAGTAAGATAACCGAGTAAAGTTTTTCATCGTCAGGTATAAATTCACCATCTTTATAGAATTATGACTCTATCATTCAAATGTGAAGTATTAAATGTAGAATTGATGGTGTGTTAAATTGAGATATGATAAAATATTTGAACTCTACTCCATCTCTGTATTCGCATTCACAAGTGTTATTTTTCCTACTGGAGCAAATATTGTTGATGAGAAGTCATGGCGCCTTGCAAGGGAGAAAAAAAGAAAGTCCAAGACCAATATGCAAAGTAGTCGAACCCAAATTATGATATTTATTCAGATACTACTCCTCATTTAACAGGTAACATTAAATCATGGGTGCATGTTTATGAAATTCTCGAAGAAGAGAAATCCATTGTTTCAGATGATGCAAGAAAAGGTGAATATGTTTTAAATACAAACAAGCTCAAGGACATCGCCAAGTTGGAACTACATAAGGTTGCAACAAGGCCAAAGTTATTTCCCTAAACAAACATGATAAGTTGGGTTCTAGAGCATGTGTATTTACCAACCAGGACCATCTACAACCATCAAAGAAATATTGTCATCTCTTTTCAAGCTGAAGATATCCAAGCAATGTATAAATTTTCCAATACTCCCAAATATGTCTACAATGCAGAATTTGTGAGAAAAATTGAGAAAGAAGAATGTGTAGATTATGATAGAAGCATCCATGATATAATTAAACCTTGGTGGGGAAATGAAAATAAATTCAAAGTATATATTCATGGTATATACTCCACATCTTCTTGTGATGCACATATTATGTACACAGCTGTGATGCTCTGTAGATTGTGTAGAAAGAAAAACATGCACATTTCAGCGTTGATTGGGTCCCTATTATTCATGAAGTTGCAGAGGGTTTCACTTTTCATTGGGGAAAGTTATTGTATGAAAACTTGGTCAAACAAATAGATATTTATACAATTCATAAATATAAAGGTGAACAAGCTCTCTTTTATATGTAAGCATATATTATGGATGTTATATGTTACAAAACCCCTTTCCCATTGATGAATTGGAGATGGACTCCAAAATATTTTGAGCCAATACACATATATCATTCTAAGTTGTGGGAGGAAAATAAAAAAGACCATTTTTATGAAGTTTTCCATAATGTTCTCATCCCAATTCATGAAGTTCTATATGGTAACCCTCCTCCCATGATTTCTAAGAAGATTATGGGAAATTTAGGTGCAATTGTAGTTTGGTATATCAAGGAGAGTTTTTACTATATCATAGTTTGTGGTTGTTTTTCATCTCCTCATGCTTTACCAAACTTTCTTCTAGATAGAATCATTTTTAGGGAAGTGGCATACCAAACAGTTTCTGCAGGCATAACTAAACAATTAAAGGAAGCACAAAAAAGGGTATGGCCAACTTATCCCATACAAGTTGGTGTATATTCCTTGTTATATTTTGGACATGCTAAGGTTGAAGCTTCAATATTGGAAGATATTGCATTCTCTTCCATTGAATTCAAAAGGCATGATCCACATAAAGTGGTTGAAAATCATTTGGCTCAATTCAACATGAAAAAAGTACTTTCTCGAAGATTCATCATTTGATGATATTTTCAAAGGAGCAAAATCATAAGATGAAGTTCTATCCAAAATCCAAACTCTCTCTAATAAAGAAAAAACATATTTTCTCAATTTTCAAAAGCAGAGGAGAAATTGTCTACCAAATATTTTACAAGTAGAGCAAAGTTTACTCGCAATGGTAATCCAGTTTCAAATATTCCACCATCTTCTAATCCTAAGAAACATGATTTTCCTCATGAAAAAAATAGGGAAGTTGATAAAACAACAAAAACATCATCAAAAGATACAACAAAGAGAAAATAATCTATCAGGTAAGACTTTACAAGAAACATGGGCAATGTTTTAAGCATCGACACATTATCGCTCAAATTTATTCTAACACTCAGACTCCCTTAAAAGATATGTTTACTCAAGAGAAATCTACTACACTTACATCTCCTATTCCATCCTTAACTCATCTTGCATCAAGCTTTGAAATACATGGTTCAGAGGTAGTAAATGTTGAATATCTGACACCTATTGAGCCAAAAGAAATGCCTTCATCAAATTTATTCTTCAACAAGAAAAGGAAATATATTGTGCAGATAAGATTCAGAAGAAAGGAGGCATAATCACAAAAAGGAAAAAAATGTTATTTGATGGTTAAGGACTTAGCGACCCTGAATTTGTGAAACAAATAGCAGATTCTCTACAACAGAAAATTTGTGGTCAGTAGACAATTGAAGAGATATGATTGATCAAAAAAATATTTTAATTGAGCAGTTGCAAAATGATTTGAAACAAACAGAGGAAACTATTAAAGAATGAGTTAGTTCTGAATTAGCTCAGGTCCAACAAATATATGAACAAAAAATTAAAAAACTAGAAGAGAAATTAAGAACAAGTCTCCAATATCACCAAATGTTAAAACATACTCTTTCCCGGAAAGAAGCATTAATACTCCATTTAAAATCCGAAGTCAAAAAAGACGAAAAATTGTTGATATTTCTTCTTTTGAGAAATAGGTCCTTGAAGTTGATGATGGATTACACTCATCCCAAGATAGTTTCTGTGAACGGTTGGAGATTATTCAAAAACAATATCTTATCATCAATGATTTATTACAAATCATTGTTGATAAAGAAAAAGAGTTAGTCAATACAAGATCAAAGTTTCAAGAATTTATGATGTGGAATCAGAGTTTAAATGTACCATGATTTGCTAAGTTTTCAGAGTTTGAATAGTTAAAAAGTGAAATGGAAATGAAGACTTGGGAAAATAACCTTGAAAAAATAAAATATTGGCGAGAGAAGCCAAAGCAGCTTGTTTAAATACTATATAACTTGTATATGTAGAAATGGATGAGATTGACCTCGGTGATGTTCATTCCATTATTGGTACTTTCAATATTAATGAAAAAAGAGAAGATTTGAAGAAAAACAGAGAAAAGGATAAGTTTGCATCCTACAGATGAATCAAGTCAACTTGCAGATTTTAAGCCATTTCCTGGTCAAGCACAGTTTACATTGCCAAAGTACCAAGCAAGTTGCGGTCAAAGTACAAAAGAATTTACCATTGGTACATAGAAAGGATTTTAAATTTGAATTAAATGTTAATATGGATCCCCTTAAGTTCGTAGTTGCATTATTGAAAATCCACAATCAATACAAATATCAACAAAAAGAAGTTGCATATACGAGCAAATAAAGAAAAGATAAACCTTAAAGCAGCCAACAAGGATGATGTTTCGAGAAGCATGACAGATGTTCAAATATTTTATTTTGTAATATTCAATTTTATGTTAATAAAGTATTTAGAGGATTTAATTCTATTTTAGGACCTAAAAACGTGGAGTCTAACTGATTTTGGTTAAGAAGAAATTGTATAAATAAATACATTTGAGATATGAAAAAGACTTTTTCTCGCATGTTGTAAGGAAATACTTTTTAATAGAAATTTCTACAGAAATTCAAGAGATTTTACTTCTCATTTCTTTGAGTAGTGTGTTTTTTGTGTTTCTACTTTCATTATCATTATTCATTTTCTTAACTCTATGGTGTTTAAGAAATGAACGAATGCAATTTAGTAATACCACTACTGCAGTTTACTTATTAGACGTCTAATCATGTATAGATTTTCCTTTGTTTTGTTGTTGATCTAAAAATGAAGAAGACTTGTAATCTTGAAAATATTTGCAAGTAAAGTTTATGTGTTAAAAGAAAATGGATCAACTTTGCAACACATCATTAATAGGATTTACTCATTTAAGACGCAAATAAACAGCAGCATAATCAATGAACATAAACACATAACACAGCAAATGATAAAGGAGTTCACCCCTCTCTTGGGCTACATCTCCTGGTCCAGCTTCCAATGGATCATTATTATTATTTTCTCAAAATGCTCAAAAACGTGCTTTACAATGCTCAAAATGACCAACAGACTGCTCCAATGGCTTCGGAGCGTCTAAAAACCCCTAGCTGGGCTTTTTCGGCACCTCGTTTGGTCAAAAAACGAAGAAGTTAGGCTTCCTAGAATTCTCCTCTTCAAGCTTGTTGTCTCTGCATCTACAAATTGCACCCTTGTTCATTCAACCTAGCACACACGCTTATTTAAGCACAAAAACCCGGCACTGAATGCAACCGTGCCAACGGTGTGAACTGTAGGACGGTTATGGGCGCGCCAGCCCCTAACCGCCAAACACGTAGGCACATGGGTCCTCCATACGACCGCATGCTATAAGAAAAAGGGGATGCGTTCAAAGATTTGTTGTGGGCACGACATGTGTCAGCGCAAAACCCAACCATTTGAAACGAACACCAAACTCCCGCACTCTCCATGGCAAGGTCATATGTATCAGCGCCTGAAACCATGGGCTAAACTCCTTTTAAAAATAAGCACGCGCCAAACTCTGCTTACACAATGGTCATATGGTTTAAATGTATGCGACCGGGGCTCCGTTATATATTCGCACACATTCACATATGTAATGGGCATATGGTATTCGTAATATAACCGTGGGCTGGGGCTAAGCCCTAGCCCGACCCCCCGCCACATTAACTTTTAATCAAATTCAAATATATATTTTTCCATATACATTATAAGAACCAACGTGTGGTATATTGGTCGGGCGGAATTTGTTAAATCTTGACTGGTGGGGGAGGTCAGGGGTTCGAATCCCATGGACTCCATATAATTTTGAACCAATACCCAATACAATGGTGCCACGTGGCATCCCATGACTGGGCCACGTGGCACTCAACCACAAACCAAAAACTGCCACGTGTCGAAACATTAATCATCCAACTGTCAGCCAATCCAAAACTACCACGTCACCTCTGCCATGTCAGCGTACGGTCTCTACCATGTCAGCCTGTACGGACTGCACAGTCAGCGTCCCGTTTTTTTTGTCTGTTTGACGATTCGAACAGATCGCAATATCTCTCGCTCCCGATGTTCGTTTGAACCCAAATGAGTTGCATTGGGTTCGTAACAATGAGGTCTACGCTAACGTTCGATTTGAAGCGATTCCGGGCACTTTGAATTTTTGAGCAAAATTTGATCCCCTGATCACACCTCCCCATTGGGAAGCTTTTGGACCTCCAAAATACTATATTCAATCTATGTAAAGATGAGGGTATAGTTCCCTCACCCTTCCAACCTCAATCCACTTGGCTTTTCTTGGATTTGTACCTTTAAGACCAACTCGAAGATACTCCACATTTCCTCGTTTTGAAGTTCGCATTCTCCT